>JAGDQP010009113.1:39710-60510 GCA_022664845.1 Lepisma saccharinum
TTAAAGAAAATTAACTTATTTTTTTTCATGAACACTTAGACAATCAAAATGTGAGCGCACTCTTTAGCAGCTCTTAAAAAGTTTAAGTCCAGAAATTCAGCTATATGGCAACCTCGCAACAACATGAGTGACCACCGGGCGGGTTTAAATACAATGAGTGTATTAGTGCAGTTTTTAAAGCACTAATCTTTGTGAAGAAAATAATGTTTGTATATCTAGTCGTGATATAGCGAAAAATATGTGAATGACATTAATTACAACTATTCTTTTGTTACTAGTGGCCGTAAAATAAATTACAATACAGTGATGTTGCTATGTAATCATTAGCGATTAAGTTTTGCTCATTCCCACTTGGGACGTTAAATACTGTTTTTGAAACCTTTAACAAATTATATAACATGCTTTTTATACATATAGAATTTAACAAAATAGTAGTCAATAGAAGATTAGCTCATAAATGCACGAAACACTGTAACTGAAACAAAAATCAGTTCTATATAACTTTACTTTGCTTTTATTTCAGTAAGAGTTGAGCTTGAAGGTTGTTTATCTGATGTCTTCGTGGTCGTGCGTGCTTGCTCACGTTAATTTTATCCCCCTTTTCGTCCATAAAGCTGGCGACGCGAGTTCGAATCCCGAAGCTTGCTCTTCTTTTCTCACAAAGCTCCGTCATCTATGTTCGTATTGCATGAAGTATTAGTTTGATTCCTGTCAAATGCAAAGAAATCTGACAGCGATTACCATTCCTTTAATAAGGGTTAACCATTTCAAGGTTTAGTCTAATAATTATATCGACAGTTTAATAGTCATATCAAAATGTTTAGAAAAGAACAGATTAATCGATATCATATTCGCTGACGTCAAACTTGAGGTCAGTGACTCTCTATCTGCTTTACTGTAATGTAATCATTTGCATAAATTCGTAAAATGCAGAAGGCTAACCAAATGAAAAGGGTTTTCCAATTTTAAACACCAAATTAGAAACGGCTGGATAAATTGAGGTCGCTGACCGCAAATTTGAAGTCAGTTTCTCTGTATCTGTTTTCGTTTAGGCACTAGCCTCCATTACAGATGGAGGAATCAAAATTAAGAGGCCCAATATTTTAAGGTACTTTAAATGTTTCATTCTAAACGATAGCTTTGCAATTTGTTATTAATAACATAAATTGTATCCCCCCCAGGGTATCTCTATTAAATCCGCCCATGCGCACAAGGTGTTTGTCCACCAGAAAGCGCACATGGCATGAGCAGTGATCGATCCAGCGCAGTGTTTCTCAACCTTTTTCATGCCGCGACCCCCTTATAAGGTGCCTTCTACCCGCCCCCCCAAGCAATTTTACTGTTTGTAATAAGCGAATTTATTTAACGTTGTATTAAATAGCCTCCTGAAAGCTTCAACACACACACCACAACATATATATATATATGAGCTCCTGCGTAGCCTAGTCGGTAGCGCGCTCGACTTCAGTGCGAGCGGTCCCGGGTTCGATTCCCGGTGGGGGCTCAAAAATTTCGGTGTTGACCCAGCATCGTGAGGACAATTGGGGAGCTGCTGTGAATAAAAGACAGTGGCGATCACAGTGAGAGCTTCGGCTCTCCTCTCCCAACCCGTCTGGTCAGCGTGGGAGCAGTAGACCAACTCCTCCCTTCGGGTAGAGGCCTCATCCACTAGTGGATTGAATATGGCTGTGATTTATTATATATATACTGTTTATCAGTTCGTGTTACTGAGAAACAGGCCTGTAAACACGAAAGTTCTAAAGTTATTTTTATGAATTTTTCTACAGTTGTTTACACGACCCCAAGTTTTGATACTGAGAATAATGTTCCTAAACTACATTTTAATCCTCTTTTCGGGAATTCAAACTCAAAAGTGAATCTCGCTTATGGGAAAAACAATGTTAATTCAGAATACCACTTTTCCTTGTCTAATTTTGTTAATTAGTATCAACACATTAAGTCAGACACCAATTTCTGTCTACAAAATATTGTACCGTAGCATCGCTCAATCTCGACCTTGTTCACTTTTCAGTTTGGACTACCAAAAGGAGGTTAATTTTATTTTGTAAAAGTATTTTCACCGTGTTAAAAGGGGTTTTTGTGAACAATTGTAGCAAATTTCATGGAAATATCTGGAAAACTTTCGCTTTTATCGGTCTGTTTATCAGTTACACGAATCAATAAAGGTAAAGCTATCCCCTGTGCGATACACACGCGCCGTGAACAGCACATGGGGGATGTGGGGGTAGCGCTCCATATCTCGACCTACTGTACGAAGTGAGGTGGAGTGGTCAGTCCCACGCTCGACCGCCTTTACCTTTCAAGGTGCCCAGGAGTACTAAAACACTCTGGTACTCAGTTTTATACGAGGCTGAGTGCACCGCAGAGCGTCCGACATGGGAAGGATGGGTGCCTAACTTGTGACTGAAAATGTATCACAGAAATTGAACAGGATTTTTGAAACTGGTTAAATCAAAATAGGCTCAGATTGCGCCCTATCATGCTTACAATACAAACTGTCAAAAGTTAAAATTTGTGTTACGTTCAACTTGTCATATTGCACGAAGTGTATTAGAACTTTTAATTGAAGTTTTAACTTCTCAATTTGCTCACGACAATTTTCTTTTGATGATGTTAGATTCGTTCAGGCTAATTCACGTTAAAATAAACGACAATAAGTGATCGTATTTTAATGTGGCAATTCTTACCCTAAACTGGATTTGTTCCTAAAACTGCCATAATATATTCATTTCATAATTCGAAATGACAAAAAGGACACGCATACATATGTGTTTACTTAGCACACAATACATACAGACAAAATGTAACACATAGACTCAGTGTTACAGTTTCCTCGCATTTGAACTTGGTTATTCATAGGTGTTAAGATCGTTGGCAAAATGGAGTAGGGGAAACGTGCTGGGCATTTCAGTACGAAAACAAACCAACATGGGTTCGAATCCTGTTAACGCTAAAGATTTTTTTTACAAAGCAATCGCGAATAATCTAATCATTACTTTACTTCTCATACAAAACGGAGAATATTTCCGACTGTGGGATGAAGCACCTAAGTCACTAAAGAGAGAAAGACGATTTACGAATGTTGGTTGGAAAAGTCCAAATCAAGTCCCATCATTGAGAACACATCATTGATCAGAAATATGCACTTTTCCTGTTATTATCCTCAGAAAGGAACACTATAACATATGTTAGGCACATTGTGACTAGAGATTCACCCGTGGAGTATCGCTAGCGTGCTGGACTTCTAATGTGAAAACCTGGGTTCGATTCCCCCCCCCCAGTCAGTTTCTTTTTCGCATACACTGAAGTATTCAAACAGAGATTTATCTTCGGGTTGTGGAGAACAAAGCATCACTGGTTATAATCCGAGCAAACAGTGTGTGTGCTATTTGGCATAATGATAATCTAGTTTTCATGTTTTTCATTGGTCTTTCTCTTTTCCTCTCTTCCTTGATGTATTGTTATCGTGTCTTCGCTGCGTCTTTCTCTTCTTCTTCTCTCTATCTTTATTTTTCGCTTATTTTACACAAACGCTCTCTTTTTGTTCCAGAGCCAATTCCGGGTCACTTTTGATGACCCGATGATAGGGCCTGACCCAAACAAAAGTAACCCCGTAAACCGATTGACCCGGTCTGGAAAATCTATGAACTGGGAATTTCGGGGATTACAAAGTATTCCGAACCAGTATGTTTAATAAGCCTCACCGAACTTGCAAACTAGCCTCGCGCAAACAAAGAATGTTTGTTACACTTTTGACATTATCCTAGATGTGTCTCAAAACTCTGGAGTTTCACTGGAATCATGAGTATTTAATCTGACCACCAAGTTTGGTCTCCATTGTGAAAGTGACTTAATGAATGTTTGAAGCACCCTTTATATATTGGAATAACCCTGAAAAAATATAAAATCCGAAAGTTACTTCTCTCTTGCTGTTAGATTTGATTTGTGGGAACTGAACTTTTTACTGTGGGAACTGAACTTAATATTGTAACTACGTTTAAATTCCAAATTTTTATCTGTACTTCTTCTTCTTCTTCTATCTCCCCTTTTCTCTCTCTCTGTCTCTCTCATTTCTCTACCTCTGTGTAACAGATATACGATCGGTTTCAATGTTTCATTGTATGTGTTAAAATTTCTCCCTCTATCAACTTATGTATATTGATTCGTCTCGCCTCTATTCTTTCATTTTATCGATACCAATACATGTGTATTTTGAAAAACAAAACGTGCTCATGATGTTTGCTGATTTCAGTATGGGCGAGACGAAGGAAGGAGAAAGAGGGGGTCTGTTTACCAGACACGATTATGGGATAAGAAGGTGCCATTCGTTGTCGCAATCTTTTTTATGCGCAGTGGGAAACACTGGGAAGTCAGGACAGTCAGCCGCTGGTACCGAACCGAGGACCTCCGGAGAACGAAACGAACGTTTTACCAAGTAAGGTACGGCGCTCGGAAGAAAGCATACTCGTTTCGATGTTTATCACATGCACGCACACACAATATCGTACGCACGCACACACAAAATAACGTAAATAACAACATAATATCAGAAATTATAAAGGATAAATATCGTGCCCTATTTTTCAGAGCTGATAGAAACAGACCTTTTCTCTTGTTTTTCATGCATAACGTTAGTGTTCTATGGAATTCATTAAGAAAGAAATAAGAAAGAAACCATAGGTTTTAAGTTCATTTTTTATTCTCCATGTTTGGTAAGGATCTTTTCTATTGGACAATTTGAATTAAACTTTTCAATACACTTCAACTAGTGGCCCACCTAAAATAAAAATGGTGTTAGATTTCCTGTTTTGGTGTTTGAAATACGACTTGCTTACGTTTTTTTATTATTTGCTACACACTACAAGAAGTCATGAACATCTTTCCAGAACCCAGGACATGTGAGAATGTTTCCTCAAAGAAACGAAAATTCCAACCCTTGCTCGTTCACGCACACACTCTCAGAATCACACACCGCCCACTCTACGTTAGTTGGGTGGCCTATCTTGTAGGCTTAGAGAAAAATCGTGTATAACAAAGTCATGTGAACATTATTTTGGCCATGATAGTACATTTAAAATACAACTAACTGTAGAGTTGATCCTCCATGCTATCAGCAAAGACCTTAAACCTCTGTTCTATCAGAAAAAAAATGCATGTACCAAAATTGTGCATGGATGGGTGTAGAAGGGATTCCTCAAAGAAAGTAAAGGATTCCAGGAAATCCTATGGAGAAAAGCTAGGTCGAACATAAATAAAACGCCTTTCTAGTAGATACCAATAATACGCTTGCGCCAAGTCGATATTTCAGATTCCATGTGCCGAACGATTTATTTTTAAATGTTTGCTTACATAATAACAGTGAAAGGGGGATCTCATAGCCACATCTGAAAGATCACACAGGATCAAAGTCGGGAAACAAGCGCCGGATAAAACAGCCTAACTGCCGAACATATGAAAACACTCCGGACGCTCCCCAGTGAAGCCTCGTCACACTTCACAAACAGAAGGCGCCCCTTTCCCCCCTAAAGAGGGGGAAGAAAGGAAGAAAGTGAAACTTCACTTTCACGTGGACAAGTGGGTAACACTCGCAAAGAGTCTCCAATGACACCCCGACTGGAAGCTGGCTGGCTGGACCAACTCAAACGGGTCATTCGAGAGCTACGACACAACTTCACCAGCCGAGGTCATGACCCACGACCACTCAACTGACGAGAAAGATAAGGAATCAGACTATCGAATCTATATTAAAAATATTATCTCTTATCCCAGCCATATATACAAGTACCGAAAGATCCCGAAGAGGGAGCACGCATTTACCGAAGGATAACTAAATCCGAAGCATAGCACAGAGATAGACATAAGTCGAAACGATGGAAAAAAGAGGGGAGACAGAGAAGGAAAGAATCCCCCACCCCACCAGAGAAGAGAATTCAGAGAAAATCCACATCTCCGCACATCTCCAGAGTAGCGCAAGCTACCATGCACATAGACAACTGACTGGAGGCGATAAACCACAGTTTATCCAAGATCACACGTAAGTCACCGATTAACTTTAAAACTCAAATAAATGCGATGGCTAAAGAAACATTCTGAATTTCTTTAAGCAACGAGTACGTAGCATACACACACGAACCAACAATGGACCGCACACTACAGTAAGACCTGCAGTTGAAAACTGTACCAGTGACATTCGTCATATTCTGGCAGAAAGAGGAATAGAAGAAATAAAAGTTCTAACATACTACTTATCTGCCAGAAGACAGCGATATTGTCTCCTGGTGTACACGGCCACTGTAGAAAATATTAAACCCAAGCAGCGCTAAAATAAACCCATTTACGAGAAAACACTAAAGCACTGAAAATTTAATGTGCAAGCACTCACTTTAGGTAAAAGAAAATTAAATTCAATATAGCAATTGCACTGTACGCAACAGTGTAAGTAGCAAAATAATATCAATATAAATTTATTATTACTTTTAGATAACTTAAACACCAGCTACTCCTACATGTGAAGAAATTTCAATAAAATACGTAAACCCTTTTTACTTACTATTTATTTCAATAAGATGACAATGAAAGTTAGGTTATTGCACACAAAATAACTTTAGATCTGAATTTCGACACCGTAGAAATTCTACCTGAGATAAAAGAAAATAATGATCTGATAAGAAGTTCGAAAATTCAGAAATTCTTGAGGAGAAAACCCGACATATCGTATTTCGATTTGAAAAACAAAAGTATATTTCTGAATTCACTGTTCTGTCCATAAGAAAAAATTGTATTATTCGAAATAGTAGAAATATAATTTAACCAATTTATTTCACTTTCATAATTCAAGTCCAGATTCATTGTTTCATAAAATAATACGTAAATCACTGTTTTACATAAAACGATTTCGTTCGTAAATTCAAACGTCTAAAATTTTGACTCTTTCTGACACTTCGCATACGCTGTAAACGGTGGGTCAGTTCCACTAAAATCACTTTCTGAACTTCAAATACGAGGGGGGATCAAATATAAACGGGATTTTTGTTCCTGAACATCAACAGTTGGTAGGACTGGCCGCGCGCTTCTGCTATGTTTAGGCGGGACCGCTGGTAGTGGAGAGAGCGTGCTGTTAGATATTTCCCGCCATTTCGTCAGTACCGCTCATGATGTCGGAGCAACAGGTCCACCCCTCCACTGCGCAACGCATAATTATAAAATTTCTTGCTCGTGAAGGAGTTGCAGCGGCAGAAATTTGCCAGAGATTGACTGCACAGTTCGGGGATCAAACATTGTCAAGGACGCGTGTGTATGCCTGGCATAAAAAGTTCAAGGAAGGACGAGAACGTGTGGAAAATCAGCAACACGATCACCGTCCTCGGACCAGCATCACAGACGAAAACATTCGTGCGGTTAAAGGCATTTTGCTGATTGACTTTTTACATGAGCGACGCACAGTAAATGCTTAATACTACTGCGAACTGTTGAGCAAGGCGAGAGTTGCATATCGGCGCAAAAGACGAGACCAATCGATTCGACAGATCCTCCTCCTGCACGACAATGCGCGACCCCATACTGCAGCTCGAACTGTCTCGAAGGTACAGGAAATGCACTGGACTACACTTGATCATCCTCCCTACAGCCCGAACTTATCGCCCTGCGATTTCCATTTGTTCGGACCGCTTAAAGAAGCTCTAGGAGGGCAACGATTTGCAGACAACGAGAGTGTGGAAGAGTTCGTGCGCAACTGGCTGGTGACACGGCCCTGTTCTTTTTACGATGAGGGCATCAAAAAGCTGCCCATACGCTGGGACAAATGCATTTCCAAAGGAGGAAACTATGTGGAAAAATAAATTGTAATTGCCTTGTGGTATTCAATAACTGAATTTAAATAAAAAATAAAATCCCGTTTATATTTGATCCACCCTCGTATAAGCACAGCAAATTACAAGATGGGCAGAGTGAAGTTCTACACACTTAACCTGTTTGAACACAGCAGAAATTGACTTTGAACTATTTTCCAAAATTAAATATTTTAAAATTTTCTAACATAAATTTAAATTTTATTCGGGTTTTGCAATCTAGTCAGCTCTGGGACTATTTAACATGAAAACGACCGAACGGAAACTAAAGCCGTCGAAACAGAGCGCAAATACTTAGCCATTACCGAAGGTAAAAGATTTCATGGTGAGCTTATTCTAATAGACCTTTCGCAAGAGTAGCTAAAGAAAGTAAATAAAGCGAGTACGTAAAACATAAGTTTACTCAAAATTCGTAACGCTTAAGTGTATAAGGTGAGAAAAAGAGATCTGTTGACGAATCACAGCTTAAATAAATCACGACATCTTTACATATAGACGACCCATGTCCCCTAACCTAGTTAACCCTGCATGGTTACAAAACAACCTTGCACTATAAAATTCCTTACTGCGAAATTACACATAATGTACAAAACAGTTATTACAATCCGAAAACAGAATTTAGATATTATTAAATTCGGATCCAAAAGTCCAAAACACGAGAAAGAAAATTTATACACTGAAATTTCAAAGATGTCTTCTTACGTTTAGCAGCATTCAAAGCAGACGATCTGGATGAGAAATGAAAGTCTCCAAGATGAACTGATTTACGGGCTGCTAATTCTTAATTTAAACTAAATTTAATTTACCTGTGCAGGCTCACAGATTTTATATGCGAAAGGAGTAATTTCGGCATAAACTGTAATTTATTTCATGAAGTGTCAGTGGCCTCTACTTCTTCATACATCTACAGCATCCATAACTGCGAAAACGATATGCCTACTCACTCAACAGTTGAAGAACGAGAGCGCAGCTCAAAACAACACCAGAACAGATGTCGGTTTCCAACCAAATAAACCAACAATTCTACCATTTTGACACACTGAACGAAAGATCAAAATTATTAGGTATTTTAAAACTGAAAATAAATGAAATATTAATTAAGATAGTAAATTTAATAGATATTTATGAGCAAGTTTTTTCTGGCGGGAAGATATGCCAATAATAATAAATCACATAACTAAGATGAGCCAAGAACCTGGTCCATTAACGGAAGCTGACACTATTACCCAATCAGAAGATGAGTAATAAAAGGAAGACTGAAGGAAGATACGTCATAAGGTAGTTCAAGTAAGAAACCTTGCGCCAGGATAAATAAAACAAAAGAAAACGAAATCATATACCTCTGCTCGAAACATAAAAAGAAGATGGTCAAAGAATATTGATGATATTGAGATCACAACAGTAAAAATCTTTTAACTTTGAAGCTTGATACAGCAAAAATTATGACAGTAACCAATAGAATGCAAATGGAACGGAGCTTCAAGACCGTTTCAACAGAAATAAAAATTACATTTAATGAGCGGTTTGTTTGCTATCAATGAGAGAGAATGTCTTTGCCCGGTTGGATAACGGTGATTACGTACCTATGTCGTCTTTTCTCATACGCGAATACGTCTTATTCATACTCATTTCGACTTGCCTTTACTTCAGAGAATTTTTGGACTTAGCGTGTTTCCTTGAGGAATCCCTTGCGCACGTACTGCACAATTTTGGAATATGCATTTATGGATGGAGTAGATCTTTCACGATAGCATGCATTAGTACTTATGGAAATATGAAGTTCATTTTCCAGCGATTTCGGCAGCGTGTATCTCCGAAACATGGCGAAACTTGCACGCCAGTGACTATGACTAATTTTTCTTGTTTTCTTATGTAATATTTATCATCTTCGAAAATGTGTCGGTACATTACGTTATCACCCAGTATATTGTAAGGCAAGTTATGGAAATTGTTAAACTTATCTCAAGGGTCTACTGCTATCGTGGGAGGGTCCATTAACGTGCCCCCCTCCACCACCACCACCACACCAAATTTTAGAAATAAATAGCCTATCACTTTGCACCCATTTTGCACACTTTTACTCCCAAATTTCGCGTTTTTCACCGCAATGGTTAAAAAGTTATAAGCTCTTGAATTTCTGGGAGGCCAAGTTAATAGTAGCCCCCTACCGTAAAATTTCAAAAATCAGGCAGTGACACATAGTGCAACAGATTGCAATCGTTCTGCACCGTTTTGCACCCACGTTTTATGTTTTGCACCGCAATGGTTAAAAAGTTATAAGCTCTTTTATTTTTGGGGCCCAAGTTAGTGGTAGCGCCCCCTCAGTCATTTTTTTTTTTTCGGAAACAAGATAGTGTACTGGTCTGTGCTCGTTTTGCAGCGCCTTGGTTAAAAGTTAATAACTCGTATATTTTGGGACAGCCAAGTTAATGGTAAACCCTACAGCAAAAAATCAAATTTAGACAGTGACGCATAGTGTAGTAAGGGTAAGCGCGCATTGTTGATCAAAAAATTGACAAAGAGAAAAGTCTCGAAATTAAAAAAATCACTAAAGTTGTTAGGTTTCCATACTGGGAGACTTAATTTTCTCAGCATTGAAACAGATTTCATGCATCCGGCTGCAAGTTGTTTCTGGTTTTGTAAAGAGCTTTGTAAACTTCGTAGTTTGGGCCATTTTAGTATCTAATGGCTTTGGCCCTTCTTGATTCAACTAGATGTCTGTAAAATCCACAAATATCCAGGCTCCAGCGGAGATTCCAGTCCAAAACCTTGGAGACGCCGGCCTTTAGTCTGAGACAACACGACTATCGCGGTCGGCTGCTCTTCTTTTAAGATGAAGTAGAAAAGACAAAAAGAAAATCCATGGGATTCATTCAATTGCAAGCAAGAGACTTTAAATGGACAATTTTGTAAACTCGTTGCATCTTTGAATTTCTAAACTTATTTATTGCCTTTTAGCATCGTTATCTGTGGCCGGGATAAGCTAGGCAGAGGATGGGGAAGATATCAGCCAGGATCTTTTCCCCAGCATTCGCCTGGTGAAAGCGAGAAAACCCTGGAAAACCTGTCAGGATGGTCGGCCGTGAAGTTCGAAACCGCGTACCTCCCCTTTACCAATCCGAAGTCCGCGCCGTTACCACCTGGACCACGGGGGATGAGTCTTTGCATGCTTGAGAGAAGATAAAAAGAGGTTCTATTATTTCAGGATAAGCATGGTTGGACAGATTTTATAATTTGTTATTCGCTCTTGGTCATAGCATAACGCACCAAAATACTATACTTTTTGACTGGTTATACATACAACCACAAGAAAGATTGGCTGTAACATTAATACACTAGGACAGTGATGCCCAATCTACGGCCCGCGGACCGGATCTGACCCGAAACTTTTGCCTTTCCGGGCCGCCACATATGTTGCATTTGTTTACCATAATCATGTCGCAAGATGGTTGTATTTCTCCTTCTACATAAAGTTAACTGATCTCAATTGAGAAAAGACAGAATGCAACCCATATTAATAACATAAAATCATGTTAAAAATTATAGGTACCAAAAAACTATTTTAATTCTTTGGTTTTGGCCTTTTGCTATTTTCACAAACATAGAAGACCGTGCTAAATTTTAATGTGGCACATGGGCAAAACGAAGATTGGTATCACTGCACTAGGATGTTGCTGACTTACGGTAAATATTTACTTGACGATAATTTTGATAGAATTTTACAATGATAAAACATAACTCGCTAGCTGTCAGAGAAAATAACAATTCTTGAACTTAATAAACCACTTCCATAATTATATGTTTGAACACAAATTATAAATTTCATATTTCAAAATATCACTTCCACGTGTCTGCATTTGGTCTATTTACGTTTTGGACTTATTTACTTCAAATATAAACAATTCGGCATTAAACGATTACATACTTTTGCTGCAAAACACACTACTTAACGACTAAATAACTTCTTACTGTGTAGTTATTTGTAACTACTTCTTTCTGAGGCGCAGCTACCGAATTGATCAATTCAATTCCTAGTGCGCGCGGACAGGCTTAAACACATGCATAATACAGTACTTCTGCAAACAATGGTTTCATCGTCTCCGAAATAGACAATGTTTCAATTATTTTATCACAGTGATTTTAAAATTACCTGTGCGCGCCCTGTCATATAGAAATATGTATTTCTTGATCGCAATTAAAAAGTGGACATGAAAACATACAAGTGTGCGATAGGTCTAAGCTGCGTCACAAATTATTTACTTCGATGTCTTCGACAATAATCAATTCAATCAATCGTATTCGTAAGACCACCTTTTGTTGTGTTAATTTAATTAACTTAGAAGTTACTTTATGAAAATACTTTACTGTTAATCGGTCCGCAAGCTAAAATGAGTGTAATCCAAAAACTATTTGTTTTCACTGAACAATAAAATAAGGCGGGGCACCAATTAACTTGTCCCCCTACCCGACAAAAAGAACCTTTTTCTAACAATTTAAATATTGTGGTGCAAAACTACCGCAGTATGATTCCACAACACTATCTATTTCTGCTTTTTAAAATTTGACTAAGGGGCTGTCATTTTCTACCCCCGTAAAATATATGTGCTTATAACTTTTTATCTGTGGCAGTTCAAAATGCGAAACTTGAGTACAAAACGGTGCAAAACGATTGCAATCTGTTGCACTATGTGTCACTGCCTGATTTTTTTAAAATTTTGCTGTAGGGGGCTACCATTAACTTGGCCACTCACCAGTTTAAGAGCTTATAACATTTTAAGCATTCCGGTGCAAAACGCTTGCAAAGCGATAGGCTAATTATTTCTAAAATATTGTGTGGTTGGGGGCCAAGTTAATGGACCGGACCCATCGTAGAACACTGATGATGTGCAGTATGAAAGAATGAACGATGTTCTAAACACATCATTTCTTTTTCATTTCTTTCTTTTCTGACCACACCTTATATGATACATAAAACAAAAACTGAAATGTTGTTTGCAACACTGAACAGTGAACTCGGTTTTTATTACATGCTGTCTGTATTATCAAAGCAGTTAGTTGGATATATTACGACATTAAAGGTCAAGTTGAGGATTTTGTTTGTATCTTTGTGATTGCTATCCGAATCTATACTTAATGGTCCTGTTTCCAAGCTTCCAGTCATCATTCACTTTTGGTACGCTCTCAAATTTCCAATCATTCTGTTTGCTAAATCTTCTGAAATATTTCATTTCGAAATATTTAATTCTGACTAGGCACAGTTGATAAATGTCGCAAGCGCATCTTTTGGACTCTTTTATGAATACATTTTATTCAGCCTACAAAATAGACTAAATACAAAAAGAAAATCGTAGAAATTCGCGAAATTATTAAGGCCTGACTGAAGGGCGACCTGGTTACTCTTGTCCGTATAAGAAAGTTTTCTTTTGTTCATGATAATAAGAATAAAAAGAATTGTTAAAAAGTAACCGATAAAGATATTATCCATGAATAATTGTCGTAGACTCATTTATTTGGAGTATTGTCCTCAAGAAACTAAATACACTAAAAAGACCAGTATTATCTATGTTTGGATACCACTATCTTCATTTTACATTAGAAAATCTCTAGCTTCCAAGACTTCAAGGTGGGCGTGTTTTGATAAGAATTAGTGTGTTGCATAAGTGGTCACAGAAAAATATGGACACCTGTTTCATGCTAAGCATAAAGAAAATCAATGAACATGTAGTTGAAGTGAAATAGAGATATCATCCGTGTTTCTTTCCGAGGAATGATCGGTCTGTAACCCGTCAGACGCACGCAAAATATCCCCTGAAAAAATTTCAAATACCAACTAGGATCTAATAACATATTGAACTTAGTTTCATACATTCCTGAAAAGAACAAAAGTACCCTCAAGATGTTCAAATATATACTATCCCCAGGGAATTCTTTTTCTGAGAGAAAAACCTGAGATACACGCCCCTTAATCTGCAAACAAAATACAGTTACGTACTTATAAAACCAACGATAGATCGTAAATAACTCGACTTGTAATGATTGTATTGTCGTATCCCCATATATATTCCTATGGACAAACGACAATACAATCCTGAGACGTCTAACTGTGGAAGTTAGGACATTTTATGTAAAATATCCAGCTTTAGATAATGAAAATCTCCACTAAGTTCTCTCTTTACAACTTTTGAAAAGTTGTTCTTTGTTCCCTGAAATAGCGTGATTTATAATGGCCATTCAGGATAAAGCAATAAAAATCATAAACTTTGAAAAAATATACGATCAAGTCAAATGTATTAGCCGTATGTAGGAAATGCGGTGACCTGGTAAAGCTGATAATGCATAACTCTCCAGTTAGCTGTGCAGTATAAGCTTACCCACAATCCTCCATAGCATTATCCGTACACTGCAAAAGTGCTTCTTGAGGTAAGCTTACCTTTTTATATTATGCACAGTCGTAATAACTGCTAAATTAACGATTACAATCACACGGACATGCTGCTTATAAACATATCACCATGTATTATTACATTTCCTTTATCTCATAACTCAAGAAAAATAAAATGTGGTACAAAAATGTGATCATAGAAAATAGCAATAAAATAAAACTCTGTAAACTACTGAGTACATTTTTTTTTAAATCGTTATTTCAGTTAAAAGGAATTGTTATAATTTTGTTGCAGATTATAATTTCAGATAATAATAATAATTTTTAGTAGATGTATGAATATTAAATAAAGAAGTAAATAATTAGATAAAAAAATAATAATAGTTGTAACATTTTGATAATGTGAATCAGCCTGAATAATAACTAAATCATTGGCATACGGAATTCCGAGGTTCATTGCCGTAGTAACAAACTTTCTCCACAGAAGTCTACCCTGAGCAAGATCAAGATCATTTCTAATATTGTCAACCCAACGACGTCTCGGTCTTCCCAACGGCCTCTTTTCCTTCAGCTTACCAACCACAATCATCGTTTTTCCCCAATCCCCATCCAAGCTACATGGCCTGCCCATTTTTAGCCGTTGTGATTTCATTATTCTTATAGAATCGCCTGAATCACACAGTTAGTGTTGATTTCCTGCTCCACTCTCCAATCGTCTCGTCCCGTTTCGGATGTACATCTGTCTGAAAAATTTTATTTTCAAACACACAATATTGCCTGCTGTTCATCTGCCAGAGCCTTACTTCAACTTTCGGAAACACAAAATATTACCGACAGAGTAACTGGTCTGTATGATTTTCAATTTTTGCTTTCTTGCGAGGATAGAAACATGAGTTGTCCCATACTAAGCGACATTTTATTTCTTCCATGCCATCATTTTTGCTAGTTACAAGTATGTAATTTTATTTACTTTCTCTATGTTCTCATTCTGAATTCTTATATTTTCGTCCTCTGTGTTTTGGCTTCTCATCATGTATTTTGTTTTCACTACGTTCATCTGTAGACCTATCTCATCGCATGCTTCTAATAAGATATTGGCGATAGTTTGTAGTGTATCTGTATTGTCCTATTAAATCTACATCAACCGCGTATACGAACAGTTGGCTCTGTTTGTCCTCTTTTATTAATAGGATTTCATATTCTAATGCATAGTGAAAGAGATGACCTTGTTTGAATCCGCCGAGAATGTCTAAACTATCTGAAATATTATTACCTATATACGTATTCTGCTTACGTGGGCTCTGAGATACATCCTCACTATCTGAAGAAGTTTTTTTTTGTGTGTGTGAATTCCGAATCGTACCAGGATATTGTATATATTTTTCCCTTTTGATAGAATCATATGCTTCCTTAAAATCAACGAACAATTGGTGAAGTGTCCCATTGTATTGTCTTCTTCAAAATTTGTCTCCAGACGAAAATTCGGTCCAACGTACATCTATTTCTTCTAAATCCACATGCACTGTTAAAAAGGTTTATTCAAAAACGAAAAAAAAAATCTCGACTAAATTTTGCTCAATTTTGAACACGTGGTGGTGCTCAAAAAATGAGAAAATATTTCTAGGATAATGAAAAAACAAAGTCTCAAACACGAGGTAAAACTACTCGGAAATGTGTTTAAATTTCGGCTCAAAAATGAGAAAAGTTGGGACTATTTTCAGAAATGAGAAGAAATATATTCGAAAGTGATGAAGCATATGCTCAAAATGTTGAAAACGTAATGACTCAAAAGGTAGCTCCGGAGCTACGAAAATGAGAAAATAGTTATTCAAAATTGAGAACATTCGTTTCAAAGTTTTGAAAGGGTAATCTCTCAAAATCGTTATGAGAGCTAAAAAAATGGACAAAATATTTATTCGAAATTGAGAGAAACATATTCACATCGTGAGAAGGAATTTACTGAAAATGACGTTGAGAGCGAATGAAGATGAGAAAATATATATTCAAAATTATCCCAAGTATAACCTGTAGTGAGACTACACCTCTAACAAGCAGTAGAGAACATTATCCGTGATCGCACCAGTGTTTCTCAGCTCCTTTCTCCAACCACAGAAAAGCCCTCTACTACGTCTAACTAAAGACAAACGCAGGCAACAAAGATAAAAATATTTATTGAATAGATGATAAGCATAAATACCACCCTGTACATGCTGCATTCTTTTTGCTAGTCACTGCTGACTAGCACCCGTCAAAGGGTTACGCCCGTTATTTCGGGAAAGGAGGTTTAGGGATATGTAGGAATAATGGAACGTTGGTGGTCGGAGTGGAGTAATAATAATGTAGACTGTAGTATTCTTTATTTTTCTTAATCTTTATAACTTGGATATTATGAGCTTTGCTGGTCCTACCCTGGTCGTACACTGATAGATACATTGCAATTAATGAAATGAATAATGGAAGAGTGATTAATTAGGAGTCATTGGGAAAGTTATACTTCTCTTTCTAAGATGTTGGTATGTACGAGGACATAGGGACCGGAGTAGGTGGCTCGCAGATTGGTGTTGAGGATTGTACGGGAGGCGAATTAGAGATGGTGCAGAACTTCTTGGCGTTGGAAGGGATAGAGGTTTTGGAGAGCGACTGTTATGAAGGTTAGGAATTGTGATGTGGTACACGGAAAAAAATAAAAGGTTACTAGTAACCCAAAAAATAGGTTGATCTAACCGAGTGAGTTGGTAAATATAGAGCTTAATAAGTGCAAGGTTACGGCAACCCAGCTGAAAAGGTTAAATCCAGTGGGTTGATTTAACCCTGTGCATAGGTTGTTTTGAAAGGTTATGATAACTAACTGCATTCGGTTAGTTTAACCTAGCAGTCAGTTGCAGCGATTAACTTACTGGGTTAAGCCAACCGAGTTTCTAAGTTACTTTAACTGTGCTAATCATTTACTGCAAATAAGTAAATCGGTTGATTTAACCCATTTTCTTGATCTTACTTGGTAGATATAACCTTGGAAGGGTTATTGCAACTATGTTCATGGTAGTTGCAGTAACCGAGAAATAAGGTTACGTCTACCACGTGCTTATCAAGACAAGCATGGCCACATGTTCTTACTGGCCGGCACGGAAATGATCACATCTGCGCGCCAACATGACTGTAATTAACAATAATTATGTTCTCGCACCATAAATAATAATTTGATATGTACAATTCTATCTCTCAGACCATATTGGATAATTACGTGTGATAGTTTTTGATAATTACAGCCACGTTGGCCACGTAAATGTGGTCTTCTCGGTGTCGTCAGTAAGAATGTGGGGATAAACTTTACTTTATGGCCCGCTACTGAAGCACATATATAGTTCCTTGCGAATAATTAACTCAGGCAGCTCTATAAACACCTACCAACGAGCAGCAGTCCAAAAAGTGTTGAGAGAAACGGTGTCATTATCATTTCGTTAAATACACACTCGAGTTGATCAACACATAATAAACATGGCGTCTGCGAAGGAATATTTATGGCGCACTTTGTGTTATGAATGACATGTGATTTTCGACAAAATCATGGAAAGAACCCCAGGCGAGCGAAAAGGGGTTTGTTAAAGTCAAGTCGGGTATTATTATTTCATTATACTCGATGTACATGGCGTTTAGAACATACTGCATGTTCTTGCCCTCAACACACAAGAAGATAAATAGTCGTCACTCTCATTTCACACCTCCATGACTCAAAAATTAGTTATATCTTGCATTTCAACTCTTCTTCACACATCGGAAATGTTACATCTCACCTGTAAATTTAACATATTTTGACGGCCTGGCCCAAAGTTACCTAAAGACCTTAAAATTTTGAATTCAGTTTTACATATTTTGCGAACCATAAAGTGAACCTGAATGTGGTCCCATGTCGTGATCTGCATTTCTTAAAATATAGAGCCCAGCCTTGTACTGTTTTGAGTACAAATTCTTTATTAACCCTTTCGGACGAGATAATTTTGGCACTTGGTCTTTCAATCCCCCCCCCCCACACACACACACAAAAAAAAAAGTAGAGCCCTAATTTATTGTTCTGTGCTAATTACAACCAGAGTAACACAGTGGAGCTTACGCGATAACGAAATTTGTTTCCCCGATGGGGTTAAGAAGTACTAGCAACTTCCCAGCATTCGGAAGGACTCAAATAAGAGTTGCTCGATTCTTGTTGTAAACATGTTAATAATGTAAATAAGTAAGTCCATTTAGTTACCATACGCAAGGAAGTTTTTTTTTTTTTTTTTTTAACAAGGATTTGTTACGTACCCATTTGTAGCTCTCAAGTACATATATTTATGCGGGAATAGCAAAGGATTTTCAATTTCTCGTTCGTAAAGTTCCAAACTTTTACGAAACTCAACAGATTTTCCAGCTAAAAATCTATTCAAATATTGTTCACCATTCAACTGTTTCAAAATATCAACCGATTTTTTTGTATTAAAATTCAGGTGAGCAATAAATAAAACTTTCAACATTATTTAATAAGTCAAATTGTTATGGAGTTCTTTAGCACTTTTCGGTTGAATTAAATTTTTTAATGCCTTTAGACAACTTTGGCTCAGGCCGGATAGATAATTGGTGGAAAGAAGAAAGCGGGAGGAAGTGGGAAAACCCCTACAAAACCTACGTACACGGTGTTTGTCCACCACAAAACCCAAATGCACATGCAGGGTTTGAACCGATGACCCCAAGCGTCAGAGATGAGCGCTCTAACCATTGAACCACCGCCGTCCAGCATTTTTCGGTGTATAAATTAGTGTCAAATGTAAGCATATTCACTAACGTAACTGCTCTCCACAGAGTACTTACGTACATAAGACATGCGAATATTGAAATAAGGCAAATAATTGAAACAATTTATATAAATTACTTGTCTTGAAAAACTGCGATTTGGTAAGCTGAGGTGTTACTCAACGAGACGTTAAACTTAAAATATTTCAGGAACCGCAACACCCGAGAATGAGCGCAGAATACATAACTTATTACAGAAATAAAAACGATTAATCGGAAGATGCATTTACAATATGAGAAAACATATATAAGGATGCCTTAGAACTTCAGAAACTGACTGAAGTTTCTCAACGTAAAAGTAATGAAATTTTAAAAATAGAAATAATATTAAAATGATAATGTTTATTACGTTACATTATGCTAATTTACATTGAATAGGTAAATGCAAATCTGCTCACTTCTATCTTGAATCTTTAGTGCATAAAAATCTTATTACTTTATTGGTACCGGTAACAGAAAACCAAAGAAAACTATCTTAGTTTTGAAGAAACAGACGTTAGTAATGAAATGTTGGAATGAACATCACAGAAAAATGAAGCGTAAGTAAAACTTTGGTAAACTTTATTTTTATATGACCAGTTTAGTAACTTTGGACTTCGGCCCGTCACGATTTGCCTTTAGCTGTTAAGTGTTAAAATCCACACCCATGCCCCTGCCGGGACTCGAACCCGGGACCGTTGAGTCGATATCCTACCACCGCAGACCGCTCGACCACCCGGCCGGCCTGAAGCGTAAGTAAATTCACATTTACATTTACGTAGAAGACCTGTAAACTATGTGCAATATGCGTTTGGTTAACTGGAGGAAACAAAATTTTTCAGACTAATGTATTTTTTGCTACATTTCAGTAGCACGAAAAATGGAAACATACACAAACACTATACATTACAGACTACAAACTAATCAATGAAACGAGAAGTCTCAAGGTCACAATAAAGCTGCTGCGTAAACATTAAAAATGTTGCTTCTTATTAATACTTTATATTCAGAAACATTTTTTTTTTTAATCTTAGATGACGAACCTTCATAGAGAAATTATATCTATGTTGGAGATTTTGCAATTGAAAATTAATGAATAATACATAACTCGTAGTTATATAAATCACTATACATTTTATTTACAAGGATATTTTACATTTTCGAGTTAGATATTACACATAATTTTTGAAAACATGTCCTCGTTGAATGCAATACGATTTCTCCCAATACGTTATTGAATAGAACACGTGTCACTCTAAGTCATATCAACGTAAAAATGTTTTGACACCGTCGAATTTTGCAATACTTAGTAATGTAAACGCACCAGTAATGGACACTTGAAGAGGAAACTTGTAAAATAGGATTTTCTTAAGGGCGGAATCATTTCACATACGTGGGAAAAATTAATATAGTACGTTGAAATGCCACTGAATATTATTCGCTCGCCATTGCTTTCATCTGACATTTCTGACATCGTGTTGAAGTAAGTTCCATGGTCACACCTACTCTTCCATGCATTCTGTTAAGAAAGTCATTAAGGAAAGAGTTTTCGTTCTTCATTCATGATATTACAATAACGAATATTTTTGTTGTTCTGTACTATTATGTATTACGAAATGTCTGTTTCAAGCATAGTCGAACAAAATACAAACAGGGTTCCCACTCATTTGCCCAAGATCAAATTCCCTGACTTTTCCAGATCACTACTCAGAAATTTCCAGGTACCCCATTTTGTATGTATATATAT
>JAGDQP010009114.1:7486-48898 GCA_022664845.1 Lepisma saccharinum
AAAATATTGACTGAGATAATAAGAAAAACAGCCAAGAAGATAGCAGGCACCAGAAAGAAAAGAGAGAGCAAAATCTCAGAAGAAACTAAGCTCTTGATGAAGAAAAGAAGGGAAATGAAAGAAGAGGAAAATTGCATAAAGAGGATTGAGTACATAGAACTAAATAAAACCGTAAGAAAGAAAATAAGAGAGGATGTACGAAGATATAACGAAAATCTTGTTAAAAATACAATCGAGGAAAACAAGAGCCTGAAGAAAGCCAAACAGCAGCTCATGATAGGGAAAAAGCAAATAATTGCAGTTAAGAGACCAGACGGGACCGTAACACGAAATAAGGAAGAAATTATAAACATATTTGAAAATTTCTACACAGAATTGTACTACTCCGAGGAAGAACTAGGAAATGAAGATTCAGAAGAAATTGATGTTGATGTCCCAGACGTAATGAAAGAAGAAGTGGATAAAGTACTTCGAGGGATGAAGAACGGAAAATCACCAGGAGAAGATGGACTCACAGCAGAGATGTTTAAATGGGGAGGTGAAAAGATGAAAGAGGAAGTTGCTAAATTATTCTCGATGTGCTTGAGGAAGAGAGAAATACCCAGAAGTTGGAACAATGCCGTTATCATTTTGTTGTACAAGAAAGGGGACAAAGAACGCGTCGAAAACTACAGACCAATTAGTTTACTGTCAGTCCTATACAAAATGTTCACCAAAGTTATTTTGAATCGTATTGAACGAGACTTGGATTTTAATCAGGGAAGGGAACAAGCCGGATTTCGTCGTGGATTTAGCACAATGGACCACATACAAACATTGAATGAAGTTATGGAAAGGACTAATGAATATGAACTTCCACTATGTTTGGGATTCATAGATTTTGAAAAGGCTTTCGATTCGGTCTCCTTGTCAGCAGTACTTAAATCACTTGAACATCAAGGCATCGAAAGTGCATACATCAAGTTACTGCGAAACATTTACTCGACTGCCACTTCTGTCATTAGGCTGCATCAAGACAGTGAAAAATTTAAAGTTGGAAAAGGGGTAAGGCAAGGAGATTCAATTTCTCCGAAACTGTTTTGTGCGGTCCTGGAGAGAGTGTTCCAGAATTTAAACTGGGATGAAGTTGGAATTAAAATTAATGGCGAATATCTTCATCATTTACGGTTCGCTGATGATATAGTCCTGTTTGCTTCAAGTGCAGAAGAACTACAAACCAGAATGGAAGAACTGAGTAACGAGAGTTCGAAAATCGGCCTTAAAATGAACTTAAGTAAAACAAAAGTAATGTACAACCAACATGCTGCAAAGAAGGAAGTGAAGATTAACGGAGAAACAATAGGCATAGTTGATGAGTATGTTTACCTAGGTCAGCTTAAAACATCGAATGCAAAGTTGAATGATGAAATAAATAGAAGATGTAAAATGGCGTGGAGTTCTTTTGGAAGACTACACTTTATTTTCAAAAGCAAACTTCCAATGTGTCTGAAGCGTAAAGTTTATAATCAATGTGTCTTACCTGTAATGATGTACGGCTGCGAAACTTGGACATTGAATGCGCAAACGACTCAAAGATTGATAGTCACACAAAGAGCAATGGAGAGGTGCATGCTAGGAATAACCAGGAGGGACAGGAAGACAAATGAATGGATTCGCGCACAAACAAAGGTAGAAGATGTAATCAAGAGTGCGAAGAAGATGAAGTGGAGATGGGCCGGTCACATAGCTAGACGAACAGATGGAAGGTGGACGACAAATGTACTACAGTGGATTCCTAGAGAAAAGAAACGACCGAGACGACGTCCAAATGTAAGATGGGTAGATGAAATCAAGCGTTTTTCAGGAGCTACATGGATGAGGATATCAGCAGACCGAGATATGTGGAAAGAAAAGGGGGAGGCCTTCATCCAGCAGTGGATAGAAAACGGCTGAATATGATGATGATGATGATGATGATAATACAATTATTTAAATTATTACTTTAGGCTTCTCGAAAATATCATTTATTCTCATACAACTCCCTCTATAATATTTCTACGTTCTCTTCTTCTTAAAACATCTGTCATTTTCGTAAATCCTATGATACAAAGAAAATTAGACTAGAAAATGTATGTTTGCTAGGTGTCATCATATTAATTACAAATTACATTTAATCTCCCGTTTCATTTATTTTTGTTTAATGTACTCTGTGCTTAACTAGCTGGGGCGACATATTAAACAATATAGCTACGATTCTGCTAACAGCTGCAAAGACATTTTTACCATGCAAGCATCATTTGATTATAAAATACCCCTGCTTATACTCATCAAATTTCGCTATTGTATTTTGTCCTACCTAACAGAGAAAGGTTTAACAGCAACTATAAGGGAATTTAGATGTAAGTAGTTGTGGAACTAGCCCCTCTGACCCCCTCTACTTAAGAAAGTTACCTCTACATATACACATAATTCTTTGCTGTTATACTTCAACTTTCCCGGTAGAGAAACGCTTATCATCAACTATTAGAAAACTTTTATATAAGTACATGGGGACAAGCCTCTTGCCCCCCAGACAACTTGCCTTTGTTCCTGCGCGTACACTTTTACTATTTTACAATTACGTCATTGCGTCTTATGCTTCATGATATATACATTTATCATGGGCTAACAACACTAACAACTTCAGTCCTGGGGAGCGTGGACATTCGCAGTATGTTCCTATTGTGCCAAAGAAATGATTATGCAAAGTTTGGTGCTGCTATGACGAAAATAAGGGAACAATTTGAAAAATACAGTTAATTTCATAGAAAATAATCTTGCAACACTGGTAAGTGGGCTGCTTGGGAACGTAGACAATCTCAGTGTTTATGTATTGTGTCGAATAATGTTTGTACCAAATTTGGTGGAGCTAAGTATAACTGAATGGAAGCAATTTCAACAATTATTTTCTAGAAACGTGCTGGCAACACTGAACCCCTGCACCAATGAAGACGGTTCTGGGGGCCATGAGCTAGTTTAGTCAAGACCTTTTGGTCGACATCTCAAGCATCTCTGTACACCTTGCAGTTACTGAGATTTAATTTCTGGGCAAGGACGGACGGACACCATAAGCGGGAATAAATATTCCTCTTGCTATCGCTTTAATATCAAGAGACCTAAAAACTGACGATGTGTCATTGAGAAAATAAAACTTAATATTAAGTTAGAAAAACTGAGAATCTGATAATGTAACACTTAAGTTCCAATACGGGATATACCTTATTCACACAAGTTTACTTCCAAGAAACTTAATTATATTTAAAGAATTCAGAAATGTTCATTTGGTTTTCTATAGCTAGATGTCGATTTCGGGCTCACAGTTGGAATTCCGGTAATATTGACAGTGAATCATATTCAAGTAAAACATAAAGGTACTTTTATCTTGTCTTGATATCAGAAATTCAGCTGCATAGTTTTTTGTACCGAACTCTGCTTCTATCCGGTCTATTTGTTATACAAATACTCAGTCGCCCATTATGGATTTTAGTAAACTTAGAATTTACATTGCACAAAATAGATTAAAGGCTTTAGAAGTATTAAACGTAGAAGAAAAGCAAGAAAGTAAACATAAATGTCCCATGCAGTTAGTCGTCCCATGCAGCAATCAAGAATATGAAAAGCAGATAAACAGGAAAAATAGATGAAACTTGAAATGTAGACGATGAAAAATAGATGAAGAAAAGATTATGAGTTATGATAAGAAAATGATGAAAGATGAAAATTATGAAAAGGAAAATAATGAGAACGAAAACAAAAGAAGTAAAATGAAAAGATGAAATGATGAGAAAAATATGAAAAATGATTAAATAGATCAAAACTTTAATGAAATGTTATAGCTTAGCTTTTGAAAATATTGTCTACTTACATCCTTTATGCAGAAACAGAATTAGTTCATGTTTACAGTCAGGTACAAGAAATCGTGGAAGCAAATAGCAGATCCGAAGATCAAAATGGGTTGGATGATGTTTATAGTTAGTTCCACTAACATGAAAAAAAAAGTACTAAATATTGAGAAGTAGTTCAAAATATTTATTTCATTACCTATATTTTTTTAGTTATCTAGTTGCTAATATTTATAATACTATGCGAAGTTTTAAACTAGAATTAATAAGTTTGTAGCATTATTTTTGTACTTTAAATGATTTGATTTCCCAAAAGAGACTATCTCATTATTTTAGATATACAGTACTCTAACAGGCGAGCTAGCCTCTTCTTCGTATGGTATAAGGTCGAGGATTTGCAATATGGAATTGAAAAGGCACTGTCATTGGGCCCCTTATATCGATTGAGGTATTCCTCAGTTTCTGCATACAAATAATTAAGGCCGCCTTAGTTCAATTACCTATCTTCTGGTCATCACAAAAGAGTATACGTCCTCGGAGGTTTAATCTCGCGCATATTAAGTACAGATTAATAAGTTACAATTTAGATAAGAAATTACTATTAAAAATGCAAAACTTTGAGAGCTTAGTTTGAAATGTGTCTACAGCTGAGGTTCTCGTCTGCTACTCAATATATCCAGCTCAAATGTCAGTATTTATCCTGGCTGTTTGCATGACTTCTGTCAATGAAAGATGAAAAATGTAGGATGGTCCAACAAAGTTCAGAAACAGTAAATTCTCACATTCCTTTTGCTATGAACAACTTGTATTTGTCAGTCTTATGTGAATGAAAGACAACATATCAAAAGTTTTCATATTCAATAACAACTATAACAGAAATTGTGGCCTTCGTTAAATATTATCACTTTGATATGCCACTAAATAAACGTATTAGCATTCCATAAAATCGGAATCCTAACACACATTCTTTTAAGTTTAGTTAATACCTTTCTGAATTTTAAGTTAATAGTTGAACTTACTACATATTGACTTTTCAGTTTTTAAAGATCAATCATGATTATATTGGTTTATGGATCCAGTGGCCGAATTTAAATATTTTGTATAATTTGAAGGTACTAATTTTCCTTTTCTCTACAGTTTTATGGATGTGTATGGATACGAAAAAAAAACATAATTCTTATCTGATAATACTAACTTTCAAAATCGTGGCTAATCCAAGATGGAATATTTGACTTTAATAAAGCTGATATATCTCTAGAATTAATAGTCCGATTTCAACGATCTTTTAAAACGATAACTTTAAATATTGTATATATTTGAAATTATCTTTTTTGATAAGAACAACTGTTAATTAGTAAATAACAGATTATTTAAAAAAATCTTGATTTTTCGAAACACTATTTTTTTTTCCAAAGTTTACTAACAAACCTAGACAATCCAAGAAGAAAATGTTTCAAATTAATATTGAAGCATAAACTCCTATCTTTAATTTATTTTATTACACGTTTTGGTGTCTGGTTTGAAATGCCTGTAAAAAAGAATCAATTTCTTGAAAATCAGATGTCAAATGTATACCCAAACCCAAGAGAGAACCCAAATGTGGGCTCCTTCGCCTCACGAGCTTCACATGAATTATGTATTCTGTGATTGCTCTCTCATTGCCATTTCTTTTGCAGAACTTTATTGGCGATTCGTTACTTCGAAAGTGAAGTTGACAGTAGAGTACATATAACTTAACTGAGCTCTTCTCTAATGGCCCCTTTCATCGTGTTTAGAAAAAAATAAAATACAGGAGTGTGAAAATGTGAAATCATACTTGCATACGCCATATTCAATTTTTTATTAATTTATTTTCGCAATTAGGCCTATTTCCTACAATTATACATAGGCCTAATAACTAATAATCGTAATGTCTTACTTAATCATTTATATAGACCGCAAAGAATTTTATTGTAATATTAGCATCAATCCTGGCCCCAGGAAGAAAATGATTGAAGATCCCTTACATAAGCTATTTTCAAAGGGAGATGTCAACTCCAAATCATGCCCTTAAATCAGTTACAATGAAGACTGACCGGAAACGTTAAATTGAATTAAATTTTAAATGGCTTAGATCATGGATATAGTAGTAACTCTAAACGTTTGGAAATACGTTCAGCATTTTTGTATGAATAAATTAAATACTGTCCGGAAATATAAAATGCATCTACCAATGAGGAATCATACTACAGTATGCTATGACAATGTGGACTGTTTATAAAAAAAACATTAAGGGGAGTGACACTTCCCTTGTGTAAATTAAATTATTGTCTTCATCTAAATGTTGGCGAAGAAGGTTTGTGTTACAGTAATCGCGAGAGAATAAGAAAAGTATTCATACTACAATTCTATGCACACCAGATCGTATAGGTCGGAAAAGGTAAAGCCTCCTACAAAATTTAAAGAAGACCAAAGAAATAATTTGGTTTGGATAGTTAATATACAATACATAGGACAAGTATGTTAGTTCATGGACTGGATTCAATATAATTGTTAATAATAATGTTTCTGTTGAAGGGGATACCGTTTCGTTCTTGCCGTGATTAAACAAACCCGCTACAGACATGTCAAATAATCATGAAATTTTGAGACTGTGCGTACATACAGAGTCACAACTTGACCTCAAACACGTAATACTAGTACTTGATCAGGCTATCTTTGCAAAGGCTGTTGAAATTGTTTGGTGCCACCAAGCGATATTTAGTTAAGTGTTCATAATGCCCTGTGAATTTCAAATAAGCAGTTAAATGAAACTGTAGGCTTTCATGAATACTTTCATAATAAAAGATTATTTCGGGCATTACGTTATGTATTTAAAATTGTATTTTCTAATTCGAATGCCTTATTCGGAAAAGGGCCCAAGTTAAACATTTTACAGATTACGATTTTTTTGCTGATTGCTATGTTTGCATAGCTGATGATATCTATGTCAAAAAGAAGGACACAACTTTTGCTGCTTTCACCTGAATATGTAGCATTAAAATCCATGTGATTTGGAAAGTGACCTTAGAACAATGTTGTAAGGTAACGAGTGGTCAAAGTACATAGATATATTTTACGATCACTAAAAACTAATGTTCATCCGACAGGGAGAAATCTGAAACCTTGAAGTCAATTATTTTAACTTAATCGCCTACGCAAATACTATTGTACTGACATTTTTGTCAAAAATGATGTAATTATTGATAAAGGTTTCAATGATCATCGATCATATGGTTGCGATATTAGTTTTTGCTTTTGGCAGGAGATTGCATTCTTACTGTATTTTAAACAATGTGTTGCAAACAAAACGCAATTACAGAAAGAAATACTGCATTGATTTTCTGAGAGATTTACATTTTGTTGGCTACAAATTTGCTTCTGTGATACATTTAATTCTTTTAAATTTGTATATTGCACTATATTTCTCGCTTCCTTTACTGTTATAACTACAAAACAAGATATTAAATTTATCTACGAACACTGACATAATAATTCAAAATTATAATTTATGTTATTACCTTGTGAAAAAAGAAATTAATTTAAATCCGATGCTGTTGTGAATTAAATACTAAACCTTTTGAAAAGATATATTTTATATGCTACCACAGTCGTGCATAACTTCAAAGATCATATAGCTCGGCTTGATTGTCAAGGTGATATCGGAACATTGTTGTAATTTAGTAACAAAAACAATGACTTGAAATGAAACAAATGTAAATTTATCACTAAATATGCTGTTTGAGAAACCTAAAATACACAAGATTCTCTTTTAGCGCAATTTAATGGGACCAAGGGTAATTTCGATTAAACCTAAAACGCAACCTTCCTATTTAAAATCAAAATGTAATAATACACTTTCATATCAATCAAAAGGGAAAAAGGATTAAATATTTCAGAATGTTGATAAACAAAGTTAAATACATAATAATAAATTAAATTTCTCATGACTTACGCATCTGAGACATGCATTAGTAAATAGTATACGATGGTTAATTGTCGTACGGTAGCAGATTATTTTCATTTTTCCATGGAAAACAATAATAAAAGTAATGAGTGAGCAGCAACATACTTTATGTTTCCTCTAAAGACTATAAAAGTTATCACGTTCAGTCTGATTGTATTTCAGCCTCCAGTTACTATACCGTCAATTTAAGAAATAATTTAAAAATGAAGACAACTATTAAGAAAATAGGTGAACTGAAAACATATCTAAGACAAATGGTAATATAAGTATAAAATTAAGCCTAGGAAAGAATTGTGATTTTATCACAGCACTCACAGGAAATTTCTAATATGAAAAATCATAACAATTCACATCGTGATTTCGAAAGTTTTATCGAGTTGAAGAAAGGAATATTCGGAATGTGTAGAATCTAGACGAACTTGGGCTCAGCACAAAATGCAAAAAAGCAATTAATTGTGAAAATGTCTACCTTAAGTGTAATGTCCGATTTCGGTGTGTTGAAATTAAAGGCCTCGTATTTTCTTCCTGTGCTAGATTTGTCAGTTTCCAGATAGGTTTCCTGTAGAGGACAGCAGTACATCTGTGAATATTTTGCCCCCTTTAGCTTTCTGATATATTCTTTAATAAAAATATAAGATAAAAATGTGTACTAATGATGAAATTAGCATTGTATTGATAATACATTTAGCGCAGTAACTTACTAGTCCTTATAAGGCATAAATGAATAACTTCAACGAGATACTCTCAAAATGTTCAGTATGATCCCATAACTTATACGGAAAACTTCAAATTTTCTGAAAATTTATTACATGAATTACAAACAAATTGTAGTCATATAAATAATCTGTTCCTGATATCATCTTCTTTCAAGTATTCCAGACACTTATTTATTCTGCTCAATAACAGTTCCATACTAAAGCAAAAAGTTCCAAGCAGGACTCTACACTATTTTTGTTATTTCTGTACCTTTCAGAGTCGTGATTTGAAATTTTATGACTTTTACATGTTCTTTTCGGACATCGCACAAAAAAATCTCTCCCACGATCGACAAATAAGAAAACAAAAAATGTTTTTTTTTCTTTTCTACCCATGAATTCCTTGGCACACATTTTTATTTTGCCTTAAACTTGATGTTCTTTTGTTGTTTTTGAAAGGCTTCAACTAGATAGTAGGCCTGTCTTAAGTAAATTCTACTGTATAGCAACTTATCTAATTTGTCAAGGTTGTACCATATCTAGAAAAGATTTTTCAATGAAATTGAGCACAATAAAATATTTGTTAACTTACGTTTTTGTTTGCCCTACTTTTCATGTAGTAACGACATCTTCTCCAGACTCACAGCGACAAATATTATTTTGATTAGGAAATATACGACGTGTTTTTTGTAGCTTGTTGCGTTTTGAAATGATAATATTGAATGTAATCGTTCATTCCTAAATAAGAACACATTTAGGGTATTTACCGAGATATACTATATTAGAAAATCCGCTAGACCCCATATGGAGGTGTTATTCAACCAATTCCTCGGGAGCACCCTCGGATTTATTTCTTTTACTATAAAAATAGATAGTAACAGTGCAAAACGGCACTTACACCTACCAAATTCTAACTTTACACCACCCAAACTGAAAATCCTGGCGGAATCCCTGTACTATAGTATACATTCTAGGCTTTTATATTGTCAATTAAATCCGCTCGGAATTCCGGAAAGGATTTTATCATTTCGGAATGTGAAAATTTCGAAACGCTGGTATTCGGGAGTCGGGAAAGTTTGGAATTCTGCAAACTCGAAAGGTCATAACTCTGGATTTTACTTCAGTTGTGGGCATCAAAGGATAAAAAAACAACTAGGCCTATTCATATGGGCCAGGGAGTATGGATTTCAAAGTTTCTCGCCAGTCAGATTAGCAAGATATGCTTTCAGAACAATTGAGGAAACCCTTGCTGAATAAGGCATAAGGGTGTTCACAATTACGGAATCGGAGTAACTATTTTTGTAGTTCCGCGTTGTCAAAATTTCGATAAGGCTGAATGAATTCCGTAATGTCAGAACTCCCTAGATTTGCAAGCTAGGTTTTCAGGAGCGTTACTAGAATGTCAAAGTTTCGTATTGCGAAGAATTCTGATTTCCAAAATTGACTTTGGACTTCATGAGAATGCAGAACCTTATCGTGAAAGATAAATCTATGTTAATATAAATTTATCATATACAATATTTAGGTTACCAAATATTATTTTAAAACTTCCGGTATTATAGATAAGTCGCACCGGTACCCGATAAAACGGTAGTATGTATCTAAAAATAGAATTTTACCTATGTCCTTATAAGGTAACGAAACTCATAAACTTTGCTACTTTTTTAATGTTAATGCTAAATACTGTAACATTAATTTTGGGTTTCGGAAAACCCTTGGTGTTTTTCGGTACAAATTTGGAATCGAAATGCGACTGTTAATATGTCAATGTTGGCTCGAAAACAAATCGAAGCTGTCTCTTAGAACAATTCTTGATATAATGCAAAAGTAGAGCATATTTTTTAGACAGAACCCGTGCTCCACGCGGATTGTCTCTGAATTCGCGACTGAAAGGGAACTTAAAATAAGTATTTCGACCCTGTGTCCTTCTAGGATATTCAGTTACACATATTTTTAAGATGCTTTACTTGTAGGGCTAATTATAATAATTACAGACGTTGGGGGCGGAGCGAACCCTCTACCCTTTTGGTGTGTACTGGTGCAGATTTAGCATTGGTATGAGACTGTGAAACTTTTACTCAGATACAGAAATGTATACTTCATACTGTAAAATATCGTGGTTGGTAACAATTCGAAAAGTCAATTTCATTTAATATTTTACTCAAAGAATAAATATTTAACGTAGAACAGAATATATCGTTTTTTTATATATTCTATAGGCAAACAGTCCTATAGAGTTGTAAATGTATGTGGCGGAATTGTAAATAAACCCATTCCAGTCATGCCGTGGAGAAATTGTTTGTAAAGATTTCACTGATTTTTATGTTTCTTAACACTGAATCCAAATTTCCCATCGCGTAAAGGCTTTTTCCACAACCCCTTATGTTCAACTTAGGATTTTGTGTTATTTTCTGACGGGCTTCACTATACTCTCACAGATTATTTAGAGATTTCGTGACAGAAACGACAGAGCATCTATTGTTTCTTTTTCAACCAGCTAGAGATGTGTCATGAGAGAGCAATAAAAGAATAACTCGAAATCTTAAGTGAATTACGAAGTTCTGAATATTTTGGTAGATGACGCGTTATTCAAGGCTGTGATAATGAATCTTTCTTCCATTTATGATCTAATAACATAGATATATTCTTATTTCCCTGTTACTCGTCTGCCAACTACATCAAGTTCCTTAAAGAATGTCTCTACTCCTGATGTCACTGATGATGAGGAAATCGAAGGAATGAAGGTTGTTCATAGACTCCTCAAATCAGTGCTTCTTCAAAATGCCAATAAATTTGTCTCAATACCCCTTGGTACTGCAGTACACTTGAGAAAGTGGTACGAGTGTTTGATCTTGATTCTGTCAAAGTTGAAACACAAGAGCCATGAGTGGACTCAATGCGGAGATTAAAAGTCCTATTTACGATTTTAGGAAACCAAGGTGGACATACAATTCTCTTTCGTAAGTGAGTGGGTAGTAAATAAACGAGAGACAATAAATAAATTAAAATTAAAATTGTCACCATTTTCTTTATCGTTATAGACATCATTTGAAATGAAAATATTCTCATCATGTTACAACAGTCCTTTGCTGATTTAAACTTCTTTCTTCGAATGACTATCTAAATTCTTGAAATATATTGTTTACCTGAGTCTCTCTGGACTGTAGCTGCAAAGCTTCTTCACACACTTTTATTCACATGATTCGTTCAATCGTTCTATTATTCTTGAGCAACACCCTCAATGTCTCCAGAAGCTAAATAACCCGGAAACAGTTTATAGAACTGAAATATTACTGTACCAACAAATGCAGACTGAGTGAAAAAGTACGTGTTTAATCACTTTAAACATCAGTAACTGAAGCCAGTGCCCATGATTCCAGATCTTTTAACATAGAGAGAAGAACCGTCACAGAAAAGTGATTTATGCGAAAAAAAAATGTCATTTGCATGCATTCATATTGAGGCTTCTCCTGAGCTTCATATTCAAAATATTGTCACAATATTTGGTGACTATGTAGATAAAGGATTAAAGAACAGAATAAAACGTTTTACGGGAAGAAATGTACACTCTTGGAAGTGCCTTTCTTACATCCAACCCTTCAATTACAATAGAGATTATTTGAAGAACTGAAAGGAACGAACCATGTAAATAAGGACTGAATAAATTGTTGACGGTTTCATATCTTTTTAAAATATTTTCCTTTTTTTCCTTTGCAGAACTTCCTTACTTGATGTGAAAAATGGATGTAAATTTCAAATTTAGCGCCCCGAAAATATATTTAAAAAAAATTAAAACATCGACTACATTTTTCAATACATTAAATTTTACTTTTCCCAAAACATTATTCAAAATTCGTCTCGACAGAAGAAAATGAAATGTCGAGACTTTCTCAATTTATGCCATCTTTCTTTATTTCTAAGGATGTGCTTTCACACTATACACTGTTTATCACATTTATGATAAGTATTTATTCTTTAAATCTGTCTTCAAGAACCTTAAGCATATTATGGATGTGCGTTAACCTCTCTCATCAAAACCGTGAATGTATATTTGTTTGTAATATAACCTTTTACTCCGCTAGGACTGACTTATTTTTTGAGAACCACAAAGAAACATGAGTTGTCATAATAATTTTTTGGTTTCCAAAAATCGTATAATTAAACTTTAAAATTTCCTTCTTGTTTTCATTTATATTTTCTGACAGAAGGAACATAAAAAATGTGGTTTATTAAATACAAAATTATTATCAACATCTATGCAAAGTTTTATTGGAAGTTTAGTGGTTATCACTGTGATAAACAGTTAATATTTAGTTTCCACAAATTTATATTTCGTAATTTCACAGCCCGCAGTTAAGGAATTATCCAGGTCATCGAAGGCATCATAACTACAAGAATCATCTAGTGCGTTTGCTGTGCTCCACGGAATGTCCTTTCCTGTACCTTGACACTTTTTAAAATATTCTGACTTGACATCTGTAAATTAGCAGTTTATCTGTTTTGAATATTCTTTGCTATTTGCATTGTTTTTCTGGTAGATTTTCCATTGCTGTAAGTACGTAAATCGATTCTTCAGGCAAAACGTTAAACATTCATAACTTTTCGATACCAACGCTAATATATGATACAACTTCAAATAAATACGTAGGCCCGTGGCCTCCTTTTTCCATATACCGTTAATAAACAAAGATCCTAAGATCGGTAGGATTTCTCGCCTGCAATTTTCTGAAATACGTTTGATGAAAAGTTTTCTTCACGTTGGCTCCTGTAATGCCTTCAACAAATGTATGAATACATGATTTATTGAAATAATCTTTCGGGAAGAAAAGCCATGATTAATATCCCTAAATTTCCCAATACAACGCATCTCATGCAGAAATCGAACATTGGTTTCAAACTACGAGCCGTAACTTCTAGACAAAAATGAGAGCTTATCTAATAGCAAAGCCAAAGACCACGAGATTACATAATGTTTATCTATTGTATATGAAACATTATTTCTCAGATCCCCCATTCACCACAAGATTAGAACAAACATCCTTGACCTAGACCAGGAACAAAGGAAATTAAATTTTATTTTAGAAAAAAATACCTTTGCGGAACTTGAAAAATATTTTTTCTCTAGTGGAATTCCGGACTTTTGTACACATCGCTGTTTCAGCCCATATTTCAAATTCAGATAACAGAAAAATATGAGCACAATGAAGACCTCAAAAATAAATGACAATTATAACGTAAAAAGAATCGATCTAGTCAAGTTTCAGCGAGATTCCAGCGTTTCTGTTTAAAGAGACATTTGGAACTTTACTTAGAAGTACTTGCTCTATTTGGTGTATATATAAAACCATATATCGTAAAAAATACATCTTTGTGATATACATGTCAAAAATGTTTTTAAGTTATTCATGCTTTCCTTTGTATATTTTTCTGGTGTTTTAACTTCTACAATGCGTATTTTGTCCATTGCATATGAAAGAAAACAAAATATTAGTATAACTTTATATGTATTACATTCTTTTGTGAAGGATTTCTACTTCACACAACTTTGTAACTTTCGTGGTTAGAAATAAAATTGATAATTCCGTAACGTATGACAAAACTGTCTGAAAGTGTACCGTTATTACGTTTGGAGCATTTCACTCAGTGATGAGAAATCCCATTATATGTGTACAGTACTATCTCATTCATAATGTTGGTTGATTAACATATTTAAAACGCTCGTGTTGTTTTGTTATTCCGCAGATCTGAGGAGTCGGTCTTGGAATCATATAAAGAATGTTTTCCTGAGGATTATTTGGCAGTGAAGCAAAACATTTGTTTTTCATTCAACTGGCACTTCATTTTGACTATCTAGCTTTTCGCTTCCTCCACCAAAGTCCTCAAAATCTGCATATTCATGACTATTTATCTGGCTGGCTTCCTTGCTGTTGTTGTTTGCAATTGTTCTTTACCTTTTGCTGGTTGGCCAACCTTCCCTTCTTTCCTTTCTAACCTGCTTTTTGTTTCACACATCTGAACAACTGGGAAAACTGAAAAAGATTTCCCTGAAAATTTTGTGACTGACAGTCGACTATAGATTGATTTTCATGCCTCTGAATCTTTTCAAGAGAAAGGCTTTCACCTTCTTTTATCACATCCAGAATTCTCCCCTCTATACCCTCTTCAACATCTTGAAGTTCTGCAACACTAGATTCGTACTCCGGATCCTTGTCAGCTTAATAATAATCAATCTGTGTTAAAACTCTATCATATTTGTTTTTATACCACAAGAAGCTGGTAAAAACGTTCCAATCGTATTACCACTCAAAGCTATCAGAATAGTTTACAAATGTATCAGAGATTTGTAGAACGATAAATATAATAAACTATGCCTACGTCACCGTGAAGCCCAAGAACGTATCTATGGTATTAGCGCTATAGTTCCGAGATGTTTATAAGTTCATAGAGAATTTTAACAGATTGGTACCCGTAACACAGAGACGCCTGCCTTCCACAGTTATCACACGGTTACTGACCCTTCTAGGCATATCTAGAACGGGGATAGTGAAAGTACCTTGGAAAAAGCGTTGCCAACATTGATAGTGCATATCATGGAAGTGCAACCCTAGCAATCAGTGGTTAAAGGGAACATTCTACTTACTAGAAATAGAGTAAATGGAGGGAAAATGCCGCAGGTCCAGGTCCAGGGCCCATTGCAGAGAAATGAAGAGAAATTGTGCAGCAACAGTTTGCGTATTCAACATTAATGATCTTATGGATTGACTGCATGAAGCTATGTGCGTACACAACAGATATATATAGTTTAAACTGATAAGTTAAAATTTGCACCATACTCACACAGAATTAGAAGGTGTACACTCACGTGTTATGATGCCTAGGTTGTATTTGTATATAATTATTAAGACATAGAACCATATTAATAAAGTAGAAAATTCTGCAGCAGACGGACTAGCAGTGAAAAGTGATAATTTAATCCAATTTGATTTTAATCGAATCCATGGAACATTACTAATGTGTTTACAGAATTTTTTTCTCCATAACTAAAAACTTAATGAGTTATGAGGTGTTAAAGTATGGGATCAGCATAGGGAATTAAATGGGAAATACTTATATTTAGGTGATGGGATATTGGCGCCATTTGATAATTGGATTGAATTTGATTTTAATCGAATCAAGGTAGCATCATTACTGTTGGATCAGAATTCGTTTCACGATAACCAGATAAGTATGAAAATACAGGTCTATACGAGGGGTCAAAGCAGTAATTTAGAGAGATCTGGTAATGTGCCCTTTTGATTGTTAGGTCTAATTAGGTTTTACTTAATTCTAGGCAACATTATTATTATGTTCCCAGAATATAATTCACCGCAAGCAAAGAGATTGTAGCCTCAGTAAAGAAAAAAAAGCCGAATTTTGCTATAACCTATCTTAGGTTGCAAGCACTCTCTCCTTCCCTCACAAATTATAATTTTATACTCTTGTGAAAATACTAGGAAAATTTCATCTCAATTGCTTGCTTTCTCTTTCTTCTGTTGCAGAAAGAACACAACTCTGCTGTAAGTGCGCACCACGTTTGAAAATCGATGACCCTCTAAATTCATACAGCACTTTTGAGTGGTGCAAAGAGATGATAATCGGAAGGAAATAGATCTGAGCTATAGGCAGAGTGTTGAGAGGATCCCTAATAATAAAATATTTATAGTAGAAGCAACCTACGCAGAATGTGTGAGCATACATTTTCATTCAAGAACAATACAGCCTTCAACAAAAGGCCTCGCTGTTTGCTGCGAATTGCTGGCCTCAGATTTCAGGCCACTGGATCTTCCACTGTTAACTACAAGTCAATTTTCTAAGTAGCCTTCTAGAAAAGCTCTTTTCCGTCCCAAAACACAGTTACCACCACCTTTCCCGCTAAAGTTTAAAACTTAAAATTCATTTTCACTGGTAATTCTGGGTGTGGCCACCTTGAAAATTTTCGATCCTTCGTACACAATTCTACGCTGTAGAGCACTTTCTCCGTGTTGTGTTGAATATATCCGATGAATTTCAGTCCTTGGCACACCTTGAGAATGGTAGACATTGGGTCACTCACTGCCTCATGTTCTTCCTTTGTGCACACTTGCAGCGGAGCGGTCATATTTTCGGTGCAACAGAAGAACGGTAGCAAAGTATTGAGATAAACGTTTCATAATGTTACCACGACAGTATAACATAGTGTCCGAAGGCAGAAAGCAGTGAGTGCAATCAAAAGGGAGGGTTCTTTTTGCGAAAGTTTTGTGAATTTTAACTGCCCTTAAAATATGAAGGATAAAAATAAGAAGGATGAGTAGTATTCAGTTGTTTAAGTTTAAATTGTCAAGAAATCCATACAAAGAAACTGAAAATGATAACCACAGTAGGATGTAACGAATTAATAAATTTATATTATAAATATTAAATAATAATATTTCATAAAAAAAGTGACATGGGAGAGCCATACTGGTTTTCCGCGCAAATCCAATGCATACCACGTAGTGAGTATGGTAGAGCACGATGATATATTTGCATCACTTTAACTTAAGGTGTTATGGAGCATGAAGAGAAAAGCTAAGAATCCCGGAACTTTAAATTTCACAGATGAATATAATGGGCAATATGCAAATTTGAATTGAATATCTTGCCAACGGCTAGAGTAATCGTAACAAAACTTGCAGGACATAATTTTTGAACTCTCACATTTCCATACTACTTTGATTGCCGTGAACCAAATTCTGAAAATATTGCCAAGAAGCAATTAAAATGAAATTGGATCAAATTACCCCTGGGCCCTATTAGACCGTTCTCTCCCGAAACTTTTAACATGCACGCAGACTACCAAGCATGTCCTAATATTGAAAATACATGTATTGTACACCTACTTAGACTACCAATTACAAATACCTTTACATAACCCCATTATATTCAAGAAGGACCATCGAAGCGAATAAGTGTCTAACCTGACAATGAAAACATCTTATTGTGATGCAATACAGTTTACACACTTTGATTAGATTTAACTGCTGTGTTAATTCAATGTAATACCTTCTTGCAAACTAATTATTATGTCTATTAAACTCGATACCAAAAATATAGGTAAAATATAAATTATTCCGTAAATGTATTATGACTTACATAATCTTCGAATTCATTCTTCAATAAAAAGTTGCATGTTTATATTGTGCGGAAACAGTATATTTTGTATTGTTGCTGTCAATAATGGCACTGGAAAATTCTACGTTTTTGTTTTCATTTATCATTATTATGTTTTTTATACATATACTTAAACTAACATGATCTTTTTGGAACGTAGAAAGCATCACACTAAATAATAAGTAATTGAGTCTACCATGATTTATTCTGAAAATTTCTAAAGGTTTGTAAACTGTATTTTGGAATTTGCCATTTTTAGTAACTTTAACTTCGACCCATTATGGTTATGAGTGCGATGCTAGTTAGAACTCACTGCCATGTCCCAGGCGAGATTCGAACTCGGGATCTTTGAGTCGCTGGTTTAACGCCACAGCGCACTAGGCTATCAGATCGGCTCATTATTACAATTTAAATGTAGTTTTCATCTAGATCGATTTCAAATATTCAACGTTTTTACGAATTTTGGCTTCTACAGTAAGTATGTTTCGACTCCTATCTTTAGTAGTTTACTCAATTTTCTTAATCAGGTGCGAGATATTATTATCATATAGAATATCTCTTTGTATACTAGGGTGCATTAGCAAAGATAATATGAAACACTACATCTTTTTTCTCCCTTTAGCATAGTAACCCTGTTTAAAAACTAGCCGAGGTCACGAAGCCTCGGGTACACCGGAATCATTTTAAAATCAGTTTGGCTTGGTTATTATATGTCATGTGCGATATTCGGTTTCGAGAAAGATGAATTAGTGTTGAGTATTAGCTACAATGTAGAATGACAACAAAAAGAATATGTCTTTAATTTTTGAAGTATCGAATCAAGAACAAAGAGACCTGTTTAATGTAATATGAGAAAACGGAGGAGGAAGGACTAAAGCGGTCGGAGGATACTTTAAGCCTGCTGTCTAAGAATTGTAAATCATTCACCCATTGATCCTTGTATGAATAGTTTTGCATGGGTGCGTTATCGTTTCACCAAATATCCTTCTGTGATGGGTTTGCTGTTATGGGACAAGATACGCCTGAGATAATCGACTGAATTCACCTTTCGATTTTTGGCATTTCCCTATTTTGAAACGAACTTTGATATTCTTTTCTTTGGTCGTTTTCAACATTTCTGTATTCTTGACGAAAGTTACATTGACGGCACGGAATAAGTCATCTATGAATATGGAGTAATCATAATCGTTGCCATATCAATGTAAGTTTCGAAGTAACCTACTGGCCGAAGCAAATATTACCGAAAATCTATAAATGTAATTTATTATCATGATGCACTTAAGTCAAATGCCTGGGGATTGTATATTGTATATGGCTTACCAGAGAACATACACTACTATGTTAACTTAGACTGTTGTTGAGATATTGTGATCACAGTTATACTTAGATTCGATATGCAAAATTAAAATGTTTCCTTCTCGGAACGCTTAGCAGATCAAGGGCACGTAGCTTTCTCATCAGTGTCAAGAACACTTCGAAGGCATTTCGTTCCATCCGTCGTTTTGGAATTTCTTTATTTCATAAGTGGTGAATTTAGAAGTAGGTATACTTAACAACTATATACCAATTTAGATTCAACTTTCGTTCTCGTGGCCTTCAGTTAAAAGAAAAACATCCTCGTCCTGAAAACAAATAAAACATTTTTATTTAATCTAAACAATTTGGTCAATAATAAAAATTAATTTTCATAGCTTTACTGAAAAAAGAACTAACCTGGTTATATGAAAATCCTTTTTGTGTTTCTAAGTCTAATAGCGGGAACTAGAGAGAAGAATAGAAAACATTTATATAGTAGTACCGAAGAAAACCAGAAAAAGGGAGATGTGGCTAGGATTTGGAAATAGTTTAAATGGATGGATATAGTGAGGATGACAAAAGAAGAATCAGGAAAGGAAATTGACATAAGGATAAACAGACCGGAGGAAAAGAAGGAGAAGAGAAAAAGTGAGTTGGGATAGAAAGAGATGGAATAATTGGCGAGAAAATGAAACGACTATTGGAAAAGGTCGGAGTGAAAACGTATAGGTAAGAACGGGTCATGGATTTAGTGAGAAATAAGAAGAAAGATGCTATAAAGAAGAAAGAAGAAACACGAGTGGTGTGCTGGGTTCCGTGAAGTATGGAGCGGATTTCAGGACAGTTCAAACAGAAATTACAGGAGAATATTTAACAGTACAAGCATAAGGTAATGCTAAAAGAAAGCAGGAAAGATGTTTAGAAACATGTCTTGGAGGAGGGGCATGAAATATACTGGGAAAAGGCGGATATAATATAACGAGAGGGAAGGAAATTGGTCACAAAAGATGAAAGAAGCACGGGGAATCAAAGGAACATTGGAGAAAGCTATGAACCAGAACATTGGGTTGAATGTATAAATAATGGAAATAGCTATGGAAATGAAACATGATGCTACCAGTAGACATACTCAGGGTTTCACTGGTAGACCCCTATTATTGACTCAGAATTACACATAATGCAATCTGCATTTCAAAAAGAAAACTACTAGTGATAGTAGTATATCCTCTATCGGTTCTGTGAATCATATAATTCATAATTCGGTTTTTATTTTTATCATTATTTGTAGATCTCTTGTCCTATGTGACCTGTTATGCTGTAAGAGGTACATCCTGTGCTTTTCTCCAATCACCTGTTATACCATAGTGGCTGCTCCGTTAGATGGTATAAGAACAAAAATAATCCTGCTGGTGAAGAACGTAAGATATGACCCGGAATGGATGAGATAAATAATTATATGTAATGTGATTTTAAGCACGAATTTTTACAGTAATAGTGTCTGCAGGTAAGACATATAATACATTTCTGTGTAGTCCGATTTCTTATTTCTGGTTTCTACTAGTCAAATTCCAATCTAAATAACAAAATACTAAGGACAAAAGTAGCCCATATCGACTAGAAACTCCCTTTATTCCCTGCGGGTCGTTCAGAAATTTACACTGTGGTGATTGTTTCAAAAAATTATAGGTATGGGTTCGTTATTAGATGTAATGGCTACCAGTATATATAAACTTAACCCGCAGCTACGAATTCAGATATTACTAATACCAACAATAAACGTAGAGACCTGGGGTGCATCTAAAGTATATCCACTTTTATTCTTAACCTCAAGTAGGCAATAGTTCATATCAGATCATATGCTGATACCTTTACAGAACAATAACCAACGCACTTCATAACAATGTGAATGGTTGCTGTTACCCACTATTCATCTAATTCCTATTGCATAGCTATTAATAATATATGATATATTCCTGAGGGTATTATTTCCGTAAGCTCATATCCTCCAGAGATATTAGTTCAATATCAGGTTGCAGAACATTCAAATACAAAATTCACTGCGAGACCAAACTACCATAGCTAAGAGGAAAAGAAACTGTAAAACAAGTAAGTAACGAAAAGACATAAAATATACATTACTGACTATTAGTCCAATTTAGTTATAGTCTTCAAACTATGCTGATAAAATAGTTCGTTGTTGTAAGCGAAACTATTTTCTCCAAAAGATCACAACTATACTCCTAACAATTCACTCTCCCTTCAGTTGACGAAGAACTTCTTTTAGTACTAAGTGTACCAATACCATCAAAAGATCACAACTGTAGAAATATGATCAAGTTCATTCAACATTGGATGCAAAATAACAGAAGAAATTAGTTTAGGTTGTACCAAATTACCATGATCGATCCTTCTATTCAAGGTCATTGTATTCTCATGACTAAGAGCATGTCCTAAATTCTGTGTCGTCGAAAGATCATTGCATCACAATTCATACAAAATCACAAGTAAAAATCAATATTTATAGACATTAATGTTCATTGGAACGAATTAAATTAAATTAAATTCAAGTTCATGGCATCCTTTTAGATAATTTCCCAAACAAGATACATTATGAAATTACACATTAGATTATGTTTGGTTAGACCTTTAAGAAAAAAAGTATTCGATTGATAGAACAAATGCTGTGATCATATAAAGTTAATAACCTTCGCACGGAAAATGCCTTTTTGCCTGTCTGACTCTGTGTGAACGCCGTACATTTTCGTTAGGAGGCTCCTGGATTGGCGGTAGTAATGGTTGGAACCAATCTGCATCAGGTTGCTTAATATCACAATGTTGCTGCATTTCCGCGTCATTCACTGTTCTACCCAGTTGATGAACATGTACTTTTCTTCTCCTGCCATTGTATTCTACTTCCATCATACGGGATCCAACTTGCTGTATCACTTGACCAAAAATATATTTGGGAAATCTGTTTGGGGCATTTCTAAAACATACCCTCGCACCAACTTTGGGTAATACCACCTTATCCACATTGGATTCGTCTGTACTAGATTTATCTTGCTGTTTAACGCTGGTAACCCATTTATTAAATCTGGTATTTGGATGGAATTTATACACAAGCTGCGCTGGTGATCTGCCGTTTAAAAGAGATGTTTGTGCAAAACGAATTTCAGACTGAATTTCTTTTATCAGCTCGTCCCAAAATAATCTATTTGTAACATTTAATTGTCTTTTTAACATATTTTTGACCTCCTGTACAAATTTTTCTGCAATCCCGTTCGATTGGGGGTGGTAAGGCGGAGACTTCATTATTCTAATATTATGGTTCTTACACCAATCAATAAATTCCCATGAGGAGAAAGGTGGACCATTGTCCGTTACAATGACTTCCGGAAACCCCACATACAAACACATGTGATTAAGCTTTTCGAACGTTTCTTTTGCTGAAGTACTTTTGACTCTGTTTATCTGCAACCATTTTGAGTAACTATCGACGATTAACAAAAATTTTTGTCCAGCGAAATAAAAAAAAATCCATGTGAACTCGCTCAAATGGCTTCTTAGATTTATCCCATGACGAGTAGTTAATTCTAGGTTTTGATTTTTGGTAGGTAGCACAATTTGTACATGAATGTACAAATGCTTCAGCCTCTTGGTTTATAGTTGGCCACCAGTAATAAGTTCTTAGTATAGATTTGAATCTAGAAATGCCTAGATGCAATTTGTGGATCGACTCTAAAATTTCTTTTCTGAAAGTAGGTGTAATTATCAAACGGTTTCCATAAAATAGGCAATTATGCTCGATAGTTATAAATGCTCTTTTAGCAAAATACTTCTGATATGTAGTATTTCTTAACGTAGCTGGCAATGTTCGTGGCCATCCTTCACGAGTCCACACCCATATTTGATTTAACACTGAATCTGCCTTAAGTTCGTCCGGAATTGACCTAATTACTAAGGAATCAGAACGTACATTTAAAACATATTCTTGGGACGTACAACCATCTCCAGTACCTAAATCTGATGGCAAACGTGATAAACAATCAGCAACTGCAACATTTTTAGAATATATAATTTTGTAATTGTATCCCGAAAGAAATAAGGCCCAGGGCACCAGTCTTGGATGTATTGCGGTGGGGATCGGTTTATCCTCACCGAATATTAACTTCATTGGTAACGAATCTGTAATTACTGTGAAAAATCTACCAAACAAATGTTTGTGAAATCGTTTCACACCAAAAACTAATCCAAGAGACTCTTTTTCGTACTGACTGTAATGAGTTTTGGCTTTAGTTAGGGACGCTGAAGCACAAGCAACTGTTTTCATTTTGCCCAGTTTATCTCTGTTACAGAGTTGAACCCCAACACCATAAGGGCTTGCGTCAGTAATTAAGAAGACCTCCTCCGCTGGATTAAACACATAATTTTTTGTTGAATTCATAATTAACTGTTTAATTTTTCCGAACTGTTCTTGGTGCTCTGCTGACCAGTTCCACCGTGCATTTTTCTTTAGTAACTGATGTAAAAGATACGCGTTAGAAGATAAATTGGGTACATTGCGCTGAAAATAATTTACCATACCCAAAAATGATCTAAGTTGTGATACGTTTTCTGGCCAGGGACATTGTTCAATGGCAACTTTATGTTTCTGAATAGGAATATAACTGTTCGCGGTAATTGTATGACCCAGATATTCAACCTCTTTTAGAAAAAACTGACATTTATCCAAATTTACTTTCACATTGAATTTGCGGAATTTATCCAATACTTTCGTTGTTTTGAGGAAACAATCTTCCATACTGTGACCTCTTATGATCACGTCGTCTAGAAACGCTTGTGCGTACTCAAACTCGGTGAGGAGAGTGTCCATAAATTGCTGAAACACAAACGGAGACGTAGATAATCCAAATGGCAATCTGTTCATTTTGAAAAGTCCCCATTGTGTATTAATTGTCAAAATTTTACTCGAGTTCTCATCCACTTTTAATTGTTGGTATGCCTGGTTTAAATCTAAAACAACATATGTTGTGGCCCCTTGTAGCTTATGCAAGATATCCTCTAGAATGGGTAGTGGATAAAACATTTTTTTCAGACAACGATTCACTGTGACTTTATAATCTGCACAGATTCGGATCGCTCCAGAATTCTTTGGTACCACAACTATAGGTATAGCCCACTCAGAGTATTCTGTCGGTGTTAAAATATTTTGATCTTGCAACTTTAAAAGGGATGTTTTAACTTTCTCTTCCATACTATATGGAACCTTATATGCTTTTCGAAATATTGGAACTGCATGTTCATCCAGTTGCACTTTTACTGTAATATTAGTTATAGGTATATTACACAATTTGATGATACACAGTGATGATACACAATTTGTACTTGCGTCTAATTTTTCATTGTGTTCGTATACAGTAGCGGCTTAAGGGTGGGGCGAGCGCAGTTCCCGCCCCGGGTCCCAAGTGTCGAGTGGAATCCCGTTGCTCAACAGTGGGAGGTTATCGAAAAAAAAATGGAACAAAATCCCAAAATTTAAATTTAAAGATAAGTTCGAAACCCATGTTATGTTGTAGTACATGCCCAATAGACAATAAATTACTTCGTTCGTAATTCTGAAACGCATAATCATTAGTGTATGTCCGTTGAAATTTGTTCACATTTTCAATATTTTTGGAACGCGGTTATGTATATTTTCTGTTTGCAGTCGAAATTGAGGCAAATATTTTTTTATGTAAATATGGTAGGCAGAGCCGTTCTGAGGTATTTCAGAGCCAGAGGCTTATATAGAAAATGTACCATCCTCTTTTATGGGAATTTTATTTACCTTATTATAACTAAAATCTACTAAGATTTTCTGCATCGCCGGTCGAAGTGAAGGAGAAATATGATCCAGAGACGACCCCGAGGAATATTATAGAGATGGTGATGCCTTCCCGACAGCGAGCATTGTGATATCCGAAATGATACCATCAAAGTCGAACGTAGAGTAACTACCAATGTTAGTAAGCATCGAAAAGCTTATATAATTTCATATTATCCTATGAACGTTGAGGAAAAGGAACGTAATTTGCAACACAAAGGACTATTCATTCGAAAACTTTGCTTACCTTCTGAAGTCTGGCACAATTAACTTATCCATGTTAAATTATACATTTGTGGCGTAAACAGATAGTGGAGGTAAAGTATACCTTTGTGCTGCAGATAAAATATATAGTGTTAAACATCACCCAACAATAACACTGGTGATGACTTTACTATTATGTGACTGTCGAAACCTGCAAAAAGAGAAATCAAAGAGGAAATGATAATACCGACCGAAATATATTAATTACGGAAATCGGTCTCAAAAATGTTGGTGGCGGAAGTATTAATAGTGACCTGTTATCAGGGATGGATTTTCTATTAACTAACTACAAGAAACTAGATTCCGAGAATGGAATGGTAGAACGTCAAAACGTGAACAACATATTCTTGCATCTACGATCGGCCAGAGAGTAGGAGATACTTCTTATGATGCCAACATAGTTAATCTTAATGGAATGGTTGTTCCCAGTTGTTCAACTGTTGAATCATTATGCACAGAAACATGTATAGTAAATACTTATGTTGTGACGAAGTCTAATCCGTTAGATGAAAGAGCAGAAATTAAATGTATCTTTGAGATATTTTTAATAAATATTTTAATAAAGAAGTCCCATCCGTGGTTTGAAACAGCAAAAATGAAACGTGTAATCCGTGTGATAGAGCGATAGGAATGAAAGTAGTTTAGTCTCAGCCGTGGGAAGAAGCAATATAACGAGAAGTCTCATCAGTTGGATGCAGTAATATAAATAGATGTATAAGTAAAGGATTTTACTGAATATTTATGAGTGAAAGAGTACTTCGTAAAGAAATTTCTAAGATTTATATGTTTATAAATATGGTTTGAACGAAATTTTAGTGTGAAAAATAGACATTCAGAATTAATTATATTTCTGGATATTATAAAAAATGTTTATTTTCGGTGCGCATAGATTCAATCTGAATATTAGCCTGAGCCCTAAGGTGCCTAAAGGTCATAAATAAAATTCAAATTTAATTTGAATATGTTCAACATATAACCCTTATATATAGAGTTTCTTAACCATGAATTTTTAACCTGTTCGGGGTCCATATATAATGAGCATCGTTTTTACTATAATGTCGTTATCAATATAATGAGTGTCCTTATTTTTATAATTTTGAAAAGTCAACGGGGCACTTTTCCAATCCGTTCCATTAACGATAGAAATAATTTTAGTAAAATTTGTTTAATTTTGATGAACATTTAGAGATTGCTAACCTGGACATACAAAATCGCAGCATGCCACAGTGCTTCATATGAGTAGTCCTGTTGGTATTGTTTAAATGTAAGTTCTTAATTAGATGAAGTTATAAGATTGTAGACTATAAGGAAAAATGTGTCTTACAATAATCAATATATATCGTCTTTTATGCAATTAATAGAAAAGATAAGACTTACTTAAGTATTGAGAATATTATTATTACTAAGGAGATGACCTGTTCCTTTTTCGAGCATAAAAAAACAATTCTGAGTGATTTTCCAATCTACAATTCGATTTGTAACGAACGAATACTGAATCCTCCTGCAAATGAAGGTGAACTAAGGTGCAGGTCAAACTACTGCGTGTTGACTCGAGATTTACAGAATGGACCATCTGATGCGAACTATTCTATCTCTAACCATCTGATGTGAACTACATTGCTACGGAAATGGGCATCAGATCCATGGAATAAATTAACAATAAGGGAAAAGGTAAACTACCCTGATCGAGAAATAAATCAAGACTAAACACATCACATTACACATCAAGATTAATCATTAAAATCAACTTTAATTGCAGGCTGTCAGTGATCTGTGAAAAACACGTAAAACCTTAAGGACTTCCCAATAGCAAGTAATGTTCTACTGTGTGCTTACTGTTATATTCTTCTTTTGATATTGTAGAACGGTAAATAACAACTGTAAGTAATAGATGCAAGTAGGGTGAACATACGTCCCCACATTTTCGGGACAGTCCCTAATTTTAGGTCCCTGTTCCGGTTTCCTGAAAAAAAAATGTTAAAACGTCCAGAATTCATAAAAAAAAAGGCAATTATACATTTGGTTTACTGTAGTATATTTGGAGGTTTCTAATAAATAAACAATAAGTGATCAACTAACTAATAATTGCTTCGTTAAAATAATTAATTGTGTTATAAATAAGTTGTGAATCAGGACAACACTATGACATTGGTACTTTGAAATTTCTATAGTTGGTGCACTTTTTGAATTTTCAAAGTCGAGGTAATTTTTGATATTACGCAATGCGGAATGTTCTTAACGTGATCTTTTTAGAAACGAGTTTCAGCAAAAACTAACCTACCCCTAACTACCATAAACCCCGCAAAACCTACCCCTAAATAGAAAATTAAATTTCAAAAAGTTGTGATATCCTAATCTAAATCACTCTGTGTCAAAAACGAAGCCACGTTCCCAACCAATTGAAACAAAAAGAAAGATTTCAGCATATGGAAGTTTTGATATATAAAATTGATCAATTTTTTTCCAAATAGTGCTCATATCGATCAAGCTAAGTTTTATGGAACAAATGAAATTTTCTTATACTGCTCACATGACTGGGATTGTTTCAAGAACTTGACCAACTGGTCTGGAATTTAATCGATCAATACAGTGTTTAAGTAGGTACCAGTAGAATTACCAAAGAGTTGGTCAAGTTCTTCAAAGAATCCCAGTCATGTAAGCAGTATAAGAAAATTTTATTTGTTCCATAAAACTTAGCTAAATCGATATGAGAACTTAGGAAAGAACTTGGCTAATTTTATATGTCAAAACGTTCGTATGCTGAAACATTTTTTTTACTGTTTGTGAGCTTGGCTTTGGCTTTGACACAGAATGTTTTGGATTCGGATTGCATAAGTATGTCTCTAGATGGGATACTTGTATGATCTGACAGAGCTTGTCAGAATCTTATACAAGGTCGTGTAGCGAATGTAAGGTAGAAAATGCACTTTAATAGGGGCAAGTAATTTATTAGACGTTATCACAAAGAAGTCATATGTGTGAAGGGAAGAATGTGAAGTGAGGTCTTGAACCGAAGGTGGAGATAGATCCTCTCTTACGCAAATGCATTGCATCAAATAAGACAATTGTCATTGTTTTCTGATAATATACTAATTTCTTTTAATTAGTCCTCGAATACAACAACATTGGTAATTGGTATTCCGCGTGCGTACTGAACAGAATTTGAATGCCATTTATGGCCTTTAGGCAACTGATTCAGGTCAGAATAAGCTTCATGTGAGAATGTAGGAAATACGTAGGTCAGGACTGAGTTTCAAAGACTTCCCTGCATTAACCTTGGGTGAGTAAGGATAATCCTAGATAAACCTGTCAGAATGATCGCCGCGGGGATAGAACCCAGCATCTACCGAACACTAAGCCAATCCTCTACTAAACTACGGCTACTAAGTACATTTGAATTTGAAGTTTATTTATACCCTTTAGGCATCTAAGGCTCAGGTCGGGATAGTGAACAGGAAAGGATTCGGCCAGGACTTATGTTAAAGGTGCCATCTCGGTATTTGCCTGGTGTGACCGAGGATTTTTTTTTTTTGAAAAACCTTAGTCATAATGATCGGCCGCTGGGGGTACTAAGTACATGTTTAATATAATGTATGCAGTACATTGTTTTGTTTTTTTATTTCATGCAAAACGTAATGTAATTTATACATTAAATTATGGATGTCTAATTATTGCAGAAACGCAGAGGAATTTGCTCTTTCAAGCAGATGTCAAGATGACATTCTAACAAATATTTTCTGATCTGATGGAAATGTATCCGTAGTTTTTCATGTAATTTAATTGTATTATGGATAATCTAGACATGAAAGTTCACATTTCGGTATCACAAATTTTATCTTATATCTTAATTGTGCAGGAATTCCGCCAGGCTTATCAATTTGCGGGGTAAAGTCAAATTTTGAAGGATCTAAGTGGAGTTTTGCACGGTTTATATAGATTTTTTACTCTAACAATATTAAAGTTACGAGTGATCTCGAGGATTTGGGGGAGTGACACCCCCACAGGGGATCTGGCGGAATCATCTTCCCCCAAAAGATTTGGCATCTGACAACCAACATGTTGTGGAAGATTCCTACTTTGAGATATAAGTTTATTGGCTTATATATCCGCAGTGTATACAGCTGGCTTGGTGTATTTCCGTCTGTATGAGCATGGATATTCAATATATATTTGGTAAAATTTGTTTTTCTCTTTCTTTCAATAACTCCTGAATGACTCTTAGATCGAAATGTATGGCATCTTCCTAAATTTACGATATAACACTAACTGTTAATTATATTTCTCTCCATTAATTTATTTCGTATTTAAATGAATTAGGAGACGTAGTGGAATCATAAACCCTTACAATATGTCACAAGGTGATCAAGATGATAAAATTAACTCAGTAATGGCCGTATCTTGATTTTAAACTTTCCTACAAAAGAGTTTACTTAGAAGTGAGTGTCTACGTGACTAGTAAAAAATCATACAGACTATTTTCAGTTATAAATTGTGTTCCCAGATGTCGGTGAAGTTTTCATCTTAATAAATACTAATTCTAGAAGGAACCATAACCAATGTATTGTCTTGTTCATTCCATTTTAAAAGGACTCATTTTCTTTTTATAGGCATTAGTGAGTTCCTGTTTCTCTATTCATCTACTAGCTTACAAGTATTAAAAAAATAATTCGCTCTTACTTAGTCGAGTAAAATTCAAGTACTCGAACGGCATGCCCTACAAATAGTATATTAGATCAAGTTACCTAATCGAACAGCAGAACTCTATGTCCGCACACCATTTCCACATGTTCTATACCATCTAAAAACGCTAAACCAGAAATACATCCGTCTACACCTGGAAAAGAATAATCCATTATTACTAGATACAGTACACACCACAGTCACACAAACAACACGAAATATACCGCTCCAATATCCACTATTTACTCTCTACTGATATACTATACCTCCCGGACATCATGATTATCACCTAAGTACGACCCTTTCCATCCCAGGCGTTCCGCAATATGTCCCGTCTTCATATGCGGCACAGTAAAAACCATCTTACCAACAGAGTTCATTCATCACGTCTACATCAGTCCAGAGCCACTCCTGAACAGAAGATAACACAGCATTTTCTACTAATTATATCCTAAGTGTTGTGACGTCAAATACCCGTCACCACCGTTTTCATCATCCTCGCCCAAAGTATATGATTATGAGGCAAATTCATAACAGTGTAAATGAGAGAGAGAGAGTAATAAAAAGAGGATAATAAAGTTTATTACTGCTCCCACGCTGACCAGACGTGTTGGGAGAAGAGAGCCGAAACTCTCAACTGTGAAACGCCACTGTCTATATATGTTTTCGGTAGAAAATCAATTATCTTATATACTATATTAAATGTTTGCTGAACATCACTTAATTCCATGAATATAATGTGGTAGCGCTCTGTAAAAATTAGCCACAGTTACATGTTCTTTTTTTTGGGACATGCTTTACGTAGACATTCATTGATACAAAGGAAAGTTAATATTTTTAATTGTCAAATGGTAATTGCTAAGTGTCTTCGGAAAACAATTACCGATATTCATTTTTCTTAGCATTTTTATAGCGCTTCTAGTATAAACCAGGCTGTGCGATTGCAATGTCTATAGGACTGTTTAAACTATTTCCTAAGGAAAGAGAAGGAGCGTTGGCGAAAAGAAAAACGGAAGCTTGAAGCCTAAAAGTTATTTGAGCAATACTTCTGTTCAGCAAAATCGAATCGGGAATACTTGTATATTATGTATGAAATACAAACAAACATATCATATATAAAAAAAAATCATACATTTGCTTTTGGAAACAAGCTTATAAATTGGGATAAACATAGAATTGGCCAAAATACCACCTGAATATATAAGAAATTTAAAAAAAAGGCAAATAAATAAAATAAAATATAAGATTGAAAGATACATCTACATCATAAAAGATCTATTTCATCTACGTCTTCATTCAAATTTATTTTTAAAGGTTTTTGTGGAAGTGAATTGTCGGGAAGGTACTTCTTTAACTAGCCAGAAAATTAAATGTTCATAACAAGGGAAACTTACAGTTAGTCTTTTTGTTTTTCTTGCAAGCAACAGGGAGCTGAAAATTGTCTCACTTGGAAAATAAATACAGTAACACTTGAAATTCGGAAGTTTAACAACAGATAACTATACAGAGCTTAGAAGAAGTATCTTGCCTTACGCTAGATATCTCTGAACTCGATAGCTTATTTTCTTATAGATCATGGTAAACTGAAGCTCTGCGATTCGTTCAGCATTTACTGTTAGCTTAAATATGGCAGCACGGACAAATAATAAGCTTGAGCTTATCAGAAAGCTTTAAGAAAATAAGACATTGATCTCTGAGACATCTAGCGGCAACGCAAGAAACTTCATAGAAGCGAGAAATAAATGCTTTGCTATTTATGAATTCAGATTATTTCTCTGTATGGTTCTGTGCGGTTTAACAGAGTTTCATGGACTGAGTAATACACCAAATTTGCGACTTTGGTGCTTTCGCTGCTCGCTCCGAGTTGGAAAATGGTGTCTTAAGACAGTGTTTTTGTAAATATATCGGTTGAAAAGCATTGTAGAGAACAATGAGGTATTATAAAAAGTAATCCACACCAAATTCTCTATAGGAAAAGTTCTTACAATTTTTCCTTCTAGGATCCACCGTTTAGTCGCACGAGCTGCTTGTAGTTCTGCAATTTTTCCCTATGCAATTTTGTAGCAGCAACACAGAGCTGAAAATTAAACAGAAAAGATACAGGACTTTTTAAATTTGACAATTTCACACAGTATAATGTACTGAGCAATATACCAATTTTGGCGCAATGCCACTGGCTCCGCCATAGGAAAAAAAATGCATCTGAAAGATGACTGTATTGACAATATGCCTTTTTTCAGTATCTTCGATGAAACATAATCCCTTATCAACTGAGTTGAAGACTCGGGCGATTAAAGAGCATATTATTTGTCACCTTGCTTTGGCAAATAAAGTGCGTCTCGTAAAAAATGAGAAAAATAAAATAAATGGAGTTATAAAGAAGGTAAAAAATTGCTGAAAGAGATTTAATCAAGAAAAGGAATGGTACAGAGGATGTCAATACATACATGCTCGAGAAGAATAGGTGCATGTCTTAGAGAGGACGTCCAGTAGATGAGCCTATTTTTCCCGAATATTCCTGCAGTCTTCGAGAGATAGCCTATATAATTCGACGCAACTTGTCCACAGGAATCAGTGCAATTTTCTCAATGCCCCTTTTTTAAGTTCTTGGGTTGCAACAGGTCAACAATGCATCAGCATACTTTTAGTATGACGCAACGTAAAGCTGCCATTGAGTTGCGTGGATTATAGGACTTCAACCCGTTTTGTTGAAACCAGGCATTGTCACGGATGTAGCGAAAGTGCTTTAGTTACTGCATATAGCGAGGTTCGAGAACAAAGTTATACGCTTTTATATCGTGTAATGGAATAAATACTCTAATTATCATATTTAATTCTTTGTTCCTGAAACAAGACTGCGAAATATGTGACATCTTAAAAGATAATGATTATTTACGGAATAAAAAAAAGTTCTCAAGTTAACTTGTGTCGAAAATAGAAATACAAGATTTAGCACATGAAAGTATTAAACGATGTAGTACACCAATTATTAACAAATTTCTTGCATTTATAACAAAGAAAAGCAACTACAATTATGGATACAAAGAACACACAGGAAATAACATTAACACACCTCAATGTGTTTTACATTCTTCATCATGGTGCATAACGTTAAGTAGAAATCATTGCGTACAAACATATTTGGGAAAAGATATATATAAGTTTTGCTCTATACAATTAATAACGTGCTTTGTTATATATCCACACGAACATTAATTCATCGGTTTATATACATGATTTTGGGTTTTAAACCTTTTGAACATCTACAATTGCACAACTATCGAACCCAGCTCACCTAGGGCAAAGTTCAAGAAAAGTTAGAGGTGTTCAACAGCGGGATATTAAAGTCATCAAATATTGTCGTCATTATTGTCAGCTTCAGGGTTCCACTTTGTTACACAATCTATCGTAAATTGTGCCATTAGTATACCTGCATCCGCAATTACTTATATGGTAGGTATTTTTCATGGACTGGCATTGTACCGCCTAAACAAATCCTCGATCACATTATCTTATTTAAGGTCTGTTAGTATGGGTCGTTGTTTAAAAACAGCGGACTGATTTACTACTTATCAGGAATATTCCGAAGAAAGCTTCCCTTGCTTCCCAGGATAATGTAATTCATTCTTTTCATGTGTGTGAATATCTGTAATACTTTCAGGAAACGCGCACAATAAGAAATGCGCTGATACGTGTGAGTACATGAGCAATATGCGAATTATTAATAATGATACATTGGATAATTATATGGTGTGATTTTAATTGTACAGAAAAATAAACATCTTAATGTAAGAATATAATTATTTTGAACTAAAATGTTAGCTGATCATAGCTCTAGATGAGAATTTACATCCGTGACTATTTCAAGATGACAAATGTGAATGATGATGTCCAGACTATTGGATTCTTTAATATCTTATAATTGGCCTGAACCAATGGAAGAGTATCTTAGAGTAAAATAGTCAGTATAACAAATGTAAAATCAAAACTTGCACCTTTTTTCATTCTCATTATTTTTAGCTGGATTCAAAGAGTATTACTTGACATTCAGGATTTGTTTCATGCAATCCTCCTTCCATACTTTCTTACGTATTAAGTAGTTCAACAATCATTAATTATGACTTTTCTTTCATTTCCCATTTTAAATGCAACAATACCAACAAACAATGACAACTGTTTAACTATAATTAGGCTAATTAATCACTTTGGAGATATTTATTTTCATATATCGGATGAAGAAGAAGACTGATGTCAATAAATTACAACTAGATAACAGGACTGCAGCAACAGATAAGTACAGTATAACATGTAAATATATATTTTACCTTCGAAATTTTGATTACTTTTTATGAGGAAGTTTTCAACCACAGACTTTAGCATATGATTTACTATAATACCAATGCTTAAGAGTTGTACAATAGATGAGGCCGAAAGACGTATAATCTATCGAATATCAGAGCAGCAACTGCCGCTATTATGTATGGTCTGTGACTCAAATCAATGTTAAATGATTTATTTAGTAACTCCTGAATTAGCGCAATACTCAGGACAAGAGTTAGTACAGTGGTTTGTAGTGAGATTATCTAAATTCACGTCAAGGATTATTAAAACCGCTTAATATATATTGGAAATAAATTGTTTTAAAAATTGACTTTTCACTTCATGTCACAGTTGCGACCGTGGCGGCATCAAATTACCAAATAATTTGTTTTTATAGTTAATATTAGGGTGTTAGGGATTTGGAGATAGTTTTTATTACTTTTAATTTTAGATCGTTTTCGTGTAACTACCGTACCCTGTGCGGAAATTTTCGAATTCGTGGTTTTAGGTCTCACCAGCAAGTGCTATGAAGAGTTACACAACTGCTTTGTCCGTCTGTCGACAATCAGAAATTGCTTGCGCTGGGAAGGCTGTTTAGGAAGACTTGTGAGTGGCATCTTGAGAAATAATTTTAATGCTGTACAACAGCTTTTAATTTTTTTTATCAACGTAGGAAAAAAGGTGTTTAACTCAGGATGGGACCGAAGTATTGTTCATGATGTGGAGAGATAATCCCAAACTACAACTTGTGTCATATTTCCAGTTGAGATACATAATAAATAAGTCGAAATTTTGTGTTAACTATATACAAGTTCGGCTCAAACAAGGTTTACAGGCACAAACAAACGACGTTCCCTCAGCCACTATTTTGATGTATTTTAAATGCTGTAGATGGTTCTTAATTATGTTATCCACTTAGAATAAACAACGTCAGGTATAGTATGATAGGGGTATAATTCAGAATGACAGCAGAGAACGTCGAAGGAGATTTAGCGATTACGTCCGCTATGTTGTGTAAAAATTAAATATATAAAATTGTAATACTTATATCGAGATTCACCAAACTGTATCTTTCACTGTATTATATAGATAAGTAGAAATAGCAATCAGAACAAAGAAAATATGTGACGTAACACATTTACTGGGCGTTCCGTATCAAAATGGAACAAACAAAGTGTAGCTCAGGTTGACACCGACATACTGAAAGACAAATAGAAATATCGATGGTATGGAATAACCTACATGCACCCATCATATTGAAGATTCATCGGCGCCGCCGTTTGTAATGGATCTTTATACAGCGAAATCCTTAATTTAAAATGAAATAGTAGTGGTTATTATGATAAATTACAGGGTCAAATATATTTTTCATCTTTATAAACAATTTCATTCCAACTTATAAACAATTCAAAGACCAGTTTATAAACTGTTCTGGTGTAGTAAGTATAACTCAATAGTGGATACCAAGCATTCAGAGTGTTTTAATATTTAATTTCTGTACGGTATATTCTTTCAATATTGACAAAAGGTATACGACTTGGAAAACAAAAAAAAAAACTCAGAAACTGAGACAAACCAAGTGGAAAACACGTTAAAATCGAACATGTTCTCTGTAAATAATTTTCTTGTTTAATATAAATTATCTCAAAATTCTTTAGGTAAAATTTACGAACATGAAGCATATATACAACCAATTTGTTGTACAGTATGTTAACTGATTTTATTTGATACAAAATTGATTTTTTGTGTAGTATACATACTGGAAATCATACAGTACACATTCATTACGCCTTTATCCAGTTCGTCAGTGCTTTGTTTCATTAAATTATGTAGAAATTGAAGTAGATCTGTTCTAAAGATAAGAAAAAAATAAAATAATTGTGGACTTATATTAATTACCATTTCGTTTAACTAACCAAAATAGACAATGTTATATTCGATTGTGTAAATAAACAGTATGGTTGTTGTTCCCTCTACATGCAGGTGTACAACATGAATAAATGGTGGTTTTCTACTTTCTTGTCTATGACCTCACGGGCCCTTTGTAACATCAGCTAATAGGTGTATTATTTCCTTTCTATTTTTCACTATCCTGAAATGTGAGATATGTATTTTTTTCCACTTCACGTAGACAGTTTGTAGGCTGTATTTTTGCGACCTAAAAATAATACGCTCAGTCTCTATTGTGTACATTCGTTGTGACAGAAGTGATAGGCGGTTTCCGGGAGCCAAGTGTATCATCGGAAAGTCTTTTGCAACGCGAACCTGTGGTGGTTTTCTATTTCTTTCCCTTTATTTCTTTTCCATGTTTTCATTTGAAGGGAACACATGATTTTTATAGCTTAAAGTTGATATAATGTAAATTAATTAGACATTATTAACTTTTCTACTTGGTCGTAATGATCATCAATAAATACAGTAAAAATCAATTTTATATCCAGTAAAATTAGTCAAAATATAGTGGCGGGATATATGGTTCACGTTTGTAAAATTTAACTCTAAGTAGCCTTATAATACACTCCAAAACTGTGTATATTTTATTTCCCGATAGTCGTGTACAGTTGGTGAATTATTCTAGACTTTAGACTTGCAATTATATTGCGTGGATAACAGAATACGAGATAATATATATACCTTTACGGTAAAGAAAAAACAGGGAAAACTACGTCATTAATAAAATGAAGTTTATTAGATGTAAATAATTTTACACATAAATAAACAAAAAGATCCGTAAACTAGCTATAAGACAGTAAATTCAGGCAGCAAAAACTGAATATTCAGCACAAACTGAGATGCAATTCGCTTCCTGTCTTTTCTATACAAGTATTCAGAGCTGCTGTTGTTCCAATTTTGTTAATTTGTTTCTATTCAAAATTAAATGATATAAATTACAGTGAAATATCAGCATTGCCCCCTACATTAACGACGCCAATCACTTGTTTTATAAGTTATTTAAAATATATATTATTATACTAATGGTACTGCTTTTACCATTCGTCTAATTTCAATCAACGCAGGCACCTACAGAATTCTCAATTTCTTAGTTATTACCCTAATATTATTAAAAGTTATTTGTAAATATTTAGGTAAATACTTTTTATTCTTTATAAAGGAGGATGAATTAAGTACATGCTAAAAAGGCATTTCAACTGTTCGTGATATAACGATTCTGGTATGATCAACATTTGATATTTATCCTTCGCACAAATTTTCCTATTTACCAATATCAGAACGTTGTAAAAAAGGGCAAGATGGATAAGTGCACATTTCGTCAGCTAGGCGAAATTAACCGAACTAATAATCAGAATGGAAAACACTCCCATATTTAATGTATACGAGGAGACTTCGTGAAGTTTTAATTATCGTCATGAAAGAAACGAGTTATAAACTTTATTTTGACATGTGGTTCTTACGACGTATCTACATAGTCACGTCGAGAGTAATATTTTTGTTCCTGTCCGTCACTGTAGAAATGTGTAAATTGCGTTGGAAACTACTGTTCCATTTCTTGAATGACATCATTTGTGTCGTCAAATCGATCATGCAATGATTTTTAATTTCTGGGAACAAGAAAGGTCACTTCCGGCAAGAGAGAGTAAGAATGCTGCTACATGATTTTGAACGGCAACTTAAGAACAGTGAGTTAGTGCATTGTCCACAAAGAGACAAACCTCTCTGGTGACCTTACAGCGTTGTTTCTGGATCACAGCATCTCACAACTTGCCTAGAAGTGTGCAGCGATGGTCTGCTCGTCGCAAGATAGTCTGTAAGGATGACACAACGACAGCCCCAGAAAAACGAGTATTATCTTCCCTGCGGACTTCTGCATGTTATACTTTTAAGGAGCAGGAGAACCAACGTGCTTCCGCTCCATGCTTGTCACTTTGGTCCCTGGATCACACAGATAAACCTAACATTAGTCCATAGTTACCAAATAAATTATGTTAATCCTATTCGAAAAGCATCCACAGCAGCCTTGAAAAGTCAGGTCGTGTCTACTTTTGGAGAGGAGCCAACAAGCGTAAAATCCAGCGAGCAGCCACTTAAGACATGTCCAGTTCATCGTGAATAATTTTCCACACAGTACCATGACCAAGTTGAGTTTCTTTGATGATCATTTGGATTATTACTCGTCCGTCTTCCAAGATGAAATCCTCAACTTTCTTCATTGTATAAGCCTCGTTCAAGCATGATGGTCTTTCGGTTCTTAGCTCGTCTGTGAGAGACATGTGCACAATTTGGAAAGTCTTTTTCCACTTCACACAGCAACATATGACGGGCAAATATTCCCATAGACAGCCAACATGTCATCATGGATTTACTGGACACCCCTCTCTTTCAGATTCAGTAACTTTATAACGATGTCAGCCACAATCTTCTCCATCGAGAGGATTACTTTCATTTAATGCAACCTGTAGAGGAACTATAGGACACCAAAAGTTATTTTTTCTCCGTTATATACATAAAGATACATAAAAACACTGACAAAATTCCATAACTATATACAAATAATTTCCGTATGGTAATTAAAACTTTAAGACTCCCTCACGTATGTTGTCTAACATGTGTACACACATTCTCTGATAACGTGACTGCTTAGGTTAGTACAAAACTTCGAAAGAACGTCTATGGTGAAGTTCGTCCAGAATCGCCGTAGCAAATTCGCCGGCTCTACTGCGTCTAACGCAAATCAATACCCGGTCAGCCTATGCCAAACACTCTGAGTTGCTTTCGTCTTTCTATCAAATTAAATTGATCATATATCCCAGTAGACTCATTGTTGCAGTTAAGTGAAATGATCCAACAATCTGATCGTTGGCCAATTTAAGAAATATCCTCCATTTTACTCACCTCGTTCACTAGGGCGTTCAATTGCTTTCAACTTCATGACACATTTGCCATTATTCGACATTAGAGTAGTTCCACCAGGCTCTAATTGTTTTATATATCCACGTACTTTACGGATTGTACCATAGGTTGTATGTATCCATGCATTTGTACACTGTTCGACATAAAAAACACAACACCAAGCAGGAAACATCGGTTTAATAAAAATATTTGCAAATAAACTATGTAGAGCGTGGGAAGATAAACAATTTATTAGGACGACAGTTCCGTGACGCATCAAAGGCACAGAGTATGCCACCTAGCTACAGAAATCCGAGGCAGGCCAGAGAGCCACAGTGTAGGGGTGTAGTGGTAGACGACTGTCGGAGTAACGTGAGTGTTTGTTGGTCGAAATATTCCTTGCCGAATGCAGAAGAACTGAGGCATATCGCGAGTGCGGTTAATCTTTCGCGATTTTGGTATTCATATTGGACAGACTGGGTTTACAGTGCACAACATATAAACTCGATGACTCCACGAAGGCACTACGCAACAACATGCCGGATCCCAACGACAGTGCCATAGCACGGACCTTAATGAAAAACTGTTTGTGCGTATGAATCTGGCGGATCAGCAGCCACATACCGAATACAAACGCACGAAGTAGCGCGTACCACATAGCGTCCGGTGTCACATCTAAAAGTTCTACGTCGTCTGGCATAGCGGATCATATTTGGACGGCGCCGATTTCCGCTGCTTTCGCTAACTGCACGGGGTAGGTATGAGCGACTACAATGTTATTTCGAGCGTCGCGAATGGAGAGCCGAATGGCAGGACATCCTCTTTTCAGATAAATCCATATTTTGTCTGCAGCATCATGGTGGCCGCATCCGTATTTGTCGGTACCATGGCAGTAGTTATGCATCGCCACATCGGTCCTTTGCCGGGTGTTCTAGTGTGGGGTGCCATTAGATTCCGTGCCTGTTCGTGTCTCCTACGTATTGACGGACATGTCACCAGCCATCGGTACATCGATAATGTGTTAAACTCGGTTGTGGTCCCTTTAGTGCAGGCGCTGCCGGGAATCACATTCCAGCAGAATATTGCGCACTAGCATGTGGCATATAATATCCTAGACTTCCTGACTCGACAAAATGCTTCCCTACTTTCTTGGCCAGCGTGTTCAGATGAGCTCTCGCCGTCTGTCCACGATTGCACAACATATCTTATTTATGATCTAAGTCTCAGCTATAGTTTGTTCAGTAGGGGTTTGTTATATCCCCAAATATATAGAATCTTCCTGTCACACCCACTCACATTCTTTAAACAACACTGACATTGACAACGAGAAGAAGCTATTATTTCTAACAACTACACCTTTAAGAATATTTCAATCATCTTGAACAAGTTGGCAACACAACACTTAACGATTATCCCTTGTGTGTGTGAGGCAATTATTAAATATGGCTGCTGAGAGATCACTAAGTTGCCGCACAACGTGGGAATGTTATATATCTTCTCAAATACAAGCTCTTGACATTATATGATCTGAATAAGGGCATTTAACTTTTCCTCCTCTCCCAATGAATCAACTTTACTAAGCACCAGCAGGTGACAAACTTAAGATGTCAAAACATGCGGTTCTAAAATTAATGATGGATTACTTTCCGAGGTTAAGAGCTCAATGTTTTAATCTCCCTCTCTCACAGTCAATTTAAGGTCTTTGTTCTCACTAAGGAGAACTCTGTCGGAGAAACCCCGAACTAAAACAATAAAGCAACGTTGATAGTATAATAGCTTTTGTCTTCATAATGATACGCATCATATACAGCTTTATATCGGGAATAAAGTACATTCGTTTAAGACCTAACACATGGAAAACTACCAAACTTAAGCTTCTGTTTAAATATTATAGTCTCGTATCACATTGAAAAATATGTAAAGCACGGGAGCTTATATGATCAGTATTTGGTTCAGCAAGTTTCTGAAAAATGTTTGTTGGAATTGATGGTATACTAATGTCAATGTTTAGTGAAAGGTTTGTATCTTAGAAAATTAGTATTTTGTCTTCTTTCATTCCTTTCTTGTCCTTTTTGATAGAAACAGAATGGTATACAGAAAATATCATATACCGTTAGTCTTCAAAGTAATTCCCATCGTGATTCAGGACCTTCTGCCAAATTTCCTCCACCTGCGCAATGCCCTCTCGGCAAAACTAGGGGGGTTTGGACGCAAAGAATGCCGTGAGTATCTGAAGTAATTCTGTCTCATTGGAGAAGTATTTCCCAGGAAGGTGATTGTCCAGGGAATCAAAGAGGAGCTAGCCTGTTGGAGCAAGGTCCGGAGAAACCAAGTCACTGTATGGTAACCCTGGCCTTCCGTAGCCTGGCATTGTCGACAAGGAACAGTACACCTTTGTGATTAGCCAATGCTGGCTACTTCTGTTGCAGTCCC
>JAGDQP010009114.1:49298-60508 GCA_022664845.1 Lepisma saccharinum
ATTATTCGTATCAAGAAGAATTGTAACCGATACAAGAGCTACCGAGATTTTTCAGCATCATTATTTCGGAATTTTCACCTTATTAATTTCATTTTATTTTTTTTTAGATTAATTATCAAAATGTACACTATGTTCTAAATTTCAGTATGGGGCCGCTATTAACCGAATTCTTACATTACAAGTATCGGTTCGTTGGATTTTAATAATCATATGCCAATTTCTCGTCTCCAGTTTTCCAAATCTATTCGAAATTCCCGGTTAGCCATGTTTGACAGCTACCGCGTATTTTCATTACTTGATCAAATTAGCAACATGTCTGTTCGACTATCTTTGTGTACCGTTTTGATGTTAATAGTAAATTTTATATTATTCAACATGGTTCGATAATTTTGGTTTCAACTCCAGCCACTATTCTCCGATGAAAAAGTCATATTTTATAACAATATTTTGTATTTTCAAGATTTATTCAGAACATCTTTTGTATAAGGTATTAACCATCTGTAATGACGTCACACAATTAATAACGTTAAAGAGATTCTTTCTATACGATGTATTTTCGACTAGAACTTCTTTCGTGTAAGTACTTCTGTAACAAAACTTTTCTAAATTATAAAACAATATTTCGGGAATAATTTGTGAAAGTATCAAGGAAATTTATTAATTATTATAAACATTATGGACATTTATATGTGACTACGCAACTTTCAGTTTTGCTTAATTCAATGTATACCAGAGATTCAAATTTGTTTGTTCCTACACCTCGACAGTAATTCTGTTCCGATTCTTATGACATTATCATAGCCGAAAGCATGAAATGTGTAAATTCAAAGTAATAAATTGAAATTCTGAAATTTTTATATTTCTTCGAACTATCTTGAGTTTATGTTCAGTCAACGTAGAATAGAAACCTCTCAGTTAACCAGGTTGTGCAGTGAGTTATTTAATGTTTGTCTTGATATTCATTGGAAATTAGTTACAAATCGTTAAGTGAAGTTGACAGCAATTGATACCCATTATTTCTGTGTTTCGGTAAACCTATCGTATTGAGTAATGTGATTTTAATTAGATTAGATCGGTTCATAGATCCGTAGACCAGTGGTAGGATTCTTTCGCCAGCTGAGAAGTGATAACTTGGGAAAGGAACTATATATTGAATTTCTGGTTATTTCTGCGTTGACATATGAAGTGACTCCAGCATGTGATTTGTTTGAATAAATATTATTTGCATTTTGCGTTATGACACTACGTTTGGATTGAGTTGCGACCGTCATTCGTTTGTGTTCGTTCGTCTTTATTTCAGGAATTTTGATTCCAGACTACAGGTGTGGGCCCTACTAAGGTAAAGGTAAAACATGGTCTTTTGCCACCCTGTAGACTTCGAAGTGAGTAAAGACATAGTATGAGTCACATATGAGTCGTTATGCGTATCATCGTTTGAGATTATTTCCCAAGTAAAGATTTGAGTTTTCTTTCTTAATCTGTCGCTAATCTGAACCAGCTGGTACTTCGGAGTATGAACTGACGATCTAATTAAACGATTGGAGGTGTCGCCTTACCGGTATTTCCTCCCTTGATCTAAATTAATTTTTTTACAGCGATCACAAGGATCTGGAATCCTCTTTCCCAGATATTCTTAAACCTGGAAGGCATTTCTGCGCCGCTCGTCTGGGGTGTATAAAATGTTTGGAGCTAGAGGTTAGGTTAGATGCGTTGCGTGGGTACTCTAGGCTCCTGACGACCCTGTTTGTCTGTGTGATCCACTTTTGGGATCATTAGGTTGGGAACGTTGCAGTTTTTTTTTGCGACTCCAGCCAAGATTGCCAAAAAAAAATGTGCGTTGCACCCAATTGCACACATTCCAACTGCTTCGAGTATATATGTATAGTAATGGTTTGGTTCGGTGATAACAGCCCGTAGTGCACCACTTGGTGACTAACAAGACCACAAGATACAGGGCATGATCATGCGTTGGTATAGAGGTGGGTCTTGGCCTGTGAGACAGCGTTCCGCGGGGATAAACAATGTCTTGAAAGTTTGAGAGTCTCATACAGAAACCACTTTTCGTCACTGGCGAGCACTCGATAGAATATGGGTGTGTTACGATGCCCATAAAGCAACGACAAACAGGCTGTTACTCATTGATCCTTGTTGGCTTCTGACAGTGTGTGGGGACCTGCTCAACTTGTACGTACGCATTGGTTTTTAAAAAAATGGAATTTCCATGAATACTCGCAAGACGTTTTTGGGATGCGTATGGGGTATCAACGGGACGTTTATAGGACAATCTCATTACCAATTTATCTAATGGGCACTAAAGGCATCTACACTTTATTAGAAAAAAAGGGAGAAGGAGTGGTTATTGCTTGTAAGTGCATGGGACTTTTGTTATATTTCTTGGAGGTCCCACGAGGATAATTTTGAAAACAATTCAAGAAGGATGTCAAAGGAATGTTTTACTGAGCTCCTCAATATCCGAGGATACGAATTAGCTGTATAGGACGTCTCTGGGAATTTCCTTGGACATTTGTACTGGTTGGGATTATTATCTCTGCTACTGAGACACATGTAATGGAGTGGATGATCAAGGATTGTTCTGGTAAAGTACCACTCATCACATGTACAAAACAATATTGATGAGTGATAAAATACAGTGCTTCGAGTACTAATACATCGAGAAAGGAGACTCGTGCTGGTTCAATGATAGAGCGCTCTCCTTCGGTGTGTTGGATCCTTGGTTCCATCCCGGCTAGTGCCATCTGGGATTTTTAGTGGACAATCATAGTGTGATTGGGTTTCCTCGGGGTTCTCCCGTTTCATAGTTCTTTATTCGTTTTCTTTTCAACTCTCGCATCATCGTCATCATCATCTATTCGACCAGCGCCGCATTTACCTAAAGGCCTTAAATAAAGTTCAAACTCATCAAGAGAGCTTGAAAGTTGAAAGTGCAGAATGTTATTAAAGAATTTGAGCACTTAATATTAGTAATTTCAATATGAGTAGCATGAAATAATGGTTGGAAATAATTTCTTTACTTTTAATTTTGTATGTATTTTCTAAAAAAAAAAAATCCATTTCTTTAAGGAATTTAATATAATATAATATTTCTTCCTCATTGTTGTAAACATGCAATAATGGTTTCAATAGTTATATTTACCCTAGAAATTACAAGTTGTTAGAAGATAAGAACTGTTTCAAGTAAGTATTTTTCTTATTTAAATTAATCTTTATTTATATAATTTATCTCTCGTGACTTTCGGTGCAAACGGTTTTTGAAACCTTTGGTGAAGATGAGTTTAACACCATTGCAATTTAGAAATTAATATAACTGATGCATTGTATTTTATGCAAATTTGCTACACGAATGTTTACAAACCTGGTATAGTAGTAAATTCAATAGTGTCTTGTTAAAGGATTCTATTGATTAAATATGCAATATAAAAACATTTGTTTTCCTATTTAAGCAAACTTCTAAATACAATAGAAGAAATATTATGGTAGCAGAATTAATTCAGGTTTCTACTCTGAAAACGGACACTCAGAAAATAAAAATTCTGAGGAAAATGTGTTCATTTAAATGGACTATTTCTGATTGAAATTTTTCTTCCCTATTTCAGTTTTTCTAAATTAGTTTTGAGCGATTAAGAGCTTTGTTTTATATAAAATATGCGTTCTAAATTCTTGAAAGAATAAAGTTTCACAATTTCAGTTTGAAAATTGCGACTAAATTTGGATTTACTAACAGTTTTTATAATGTTGATCATTCAAAACCCGTTATATCCAACACAAAACTCCACTATGCCCTCATTCTACAGTGCTAATAAGAGAAAAGCAGGCATGCATTTATGAAGTCTTAGATTTTGTTGTAACAATAATTAACATCCTTGATTTTTTTTTTTTTTTTTTTTTTTAGTTTTGGCTATCTTTTAAATTTGCCAAAGTAGATATAAGAGGTGTGACACTACACGCATCATTAGTACTTTATGTAGACTTTTAGTTATTAAAAGGACTTGATTCCTTTATTCCCTATGTTATATACAACATCACCTACAAAATTAGTAGTGCTGCTCATTTTCGAAGCTACAACATCGCTTCTGAATTACTTTACCTCGCGACAATGATTGTACTTGAGATGTGCACGTTTGGTGACGAGCAAATGATGATTGATTAATAATACATGATTAAAATTAAACTCCTCAGATAAAACATATTTGGTATTCGAACAGTCCCTATTGGTCAAATAAGTAAAGATTCAAACACTGGTACTTATGGCAGTGTTAAGGATTAATCATAGATCTCGGGCAGTGGCGTCTTAACAAAGAAATATACATATTTTAAAGAACTCTAGCACCGGGGAAAAATATCAGGATTATTATTGTCTAAAAAGTAGAATTTTACTTTTGCAAATCCGTTTTAGTGTTTAAAGTGAAAGGGAAGAGAAGATGGGAAATTGTCGGGCACTTCTAGATACTTTCCCGGAAACTCATTCCATTTGTGGTTTCTAGAAATAAACTTAATAATAGTGGCTGGCTTGTTAGTACTGTTGAATATTAACATGTCCAAAACGTGTCAATAGTAAAATAAACGTGCGATGTCTTACTGTCTGTGATACTATATATCGTTGTTCACTACACTGAAAATTAGTGTGATGTCATCAATGAAGCCATAAAGACAAAGATGGTATAAGATTATCAGACTTCGAAGACTTAATAATTCAGGTAATATAACACGGCTACTAATAGTGCTTGCATTGCCATCAAACGATGTGTTGAATGTCAATGATAATAGGAAGAAAATATATTCCCAAACATTAATACATAATTTATGTGCTCAACTGACCCATGAAAGCATGCTGTGTGGTGACACAAAGTGCAGGTGGTCATTTGTTTTCCTTATATATAGGTATTATAAGGTTAATCCACAGAAGCCGTTATTAAACTTACAGAATTATAAGACCAAGAACCAAATCAATAGTGAGAAACTGTAGAAATTTAATCGGTTACAAATATTGTAAACTGTACGGCAGAGACCGAACGAGCATTTCATCTTATGATTTTAAAAATAACTATAGTCTTACAAATATACTAAGTGTTAAAACATGGTCTAACGTGTTTTTCATTAACCTTGATGGTCCACTGTTACATAACCTTCCATTAGATGAACTACCTGTTTTTCTGGCTATCATTAACCTAGAACAAAGAAATATCAAAATGTCAATAAGCGATGAGAAAGGAAGCTATTGTATATTCGTTTTATGATTCAATCATCCTTTTTTATATATATTTTAAAATAACAGAAAATATAAAATAAAGTATCCATTATAACTTAGAAAGTGTCTTAGATAATACTGAATAATATTTTTAAATGTATCAGCTCATCCCATAAGTAATATCGTATTTTTGCATCGTGAGGAAAAAAACGATAACTTACCTGGAACACTACTGTAGGTCAGGAAAATTGTATCCATCGGATTCCAGAATACTCTGTCACCTGACAAGAAGCCGTTGAGTCTCCTGCTGAAAGAAGCCTCCAGTTTTGGAGAAAAAGAATTGGATGACTGCTCGTCCCACGTCATTTTCATTTTGCAGTGTTTTCCCGGAAATTTGGTTTTGCAGGCTGCGAAAAAGACAGTAGTCTGTTAGTGCAAGATCTGGTGAAAACGCCGGGTGGGGAGTTTCTCCCAGTCACATTTCTCGATATTAGCACAGGTCCTTCTTGCCGTGTGTGGGCGCGCATCATCGCCGTGGATGAGCACAACCTTACAATTAACCAGAGCAAGACATTTTTCCAACAATGCAGTCCGTAGGCGTTCAAGCTGCTGACAGTAGTTATTTACATTGATATTCTGGTTAAGTGGCAAGAACTCACAATGGATTATTCCACGGATATCCTTACAAACACTCAACATCACTTTGCAGGGGTGGAGATCCTGTTTTGACACAGTTCCTGCTGAATTCATTTAGGTATCCACTGCAGTTATTATGGTTAAAGGTTCACTTTTCTTCCCCTGTCACCATACCGTCCAAAAATTGCACATGTTTATGACGGGTGAGCAGGGAACTGGAGATGTCAACCCGCTGTTGCTTCCGTGGAGGCGTTAACCCATACGGTATCAATTTTCCCAGTTCCGACACGTACATACAGATCCTGCAGATCACGATTAACTGTCCAATGGGTGACATGGAGTTCGCTGGCCATTTCTTCAAAAAATTGTATTGGATTTATCTCCACCGCTGCTAGCAGGGTATCGTTGTCCATCTTCACAGATCTTTCTTCTCTTGGCTTATCCATAAGACTAATGTCCCCAAACAGAAACTTCTGGAACCACCTCTGGCACATCCACAGCACCTTGACCATATACGGCATTGATGTTTCGTGCTGCTGCGCTAACTTGATGTCTCTGGTGAAATTCATAGAACTGTGGTCCTCCGACACTGTCATGATCAAACATAAGGCATACTTCCAAAATGTGGAGTAGACTGTTCTCCTTCTATACACTGCTGCAAATCAAGTGCTCTATATGACTTAGCTATGGCACGTGACGTCTACTTCACTATTCGCTCGTCAGGTAACGTCATTGTAGCGGTCATCGCACATAAGACATTAGTTATGGGATAACCCGCTACTAATTTAAATATCTTTGTTGATTTCGGCTAACAGAAGCAGGGTTGCCACATATTCGACGTTGATGGCGCAAGCTCCAATCCGTTACCAAATGCAGTGCAATCTTACATATCGTAATAAGTAAAACCCACTTACGTCATCGGGGAGAATGAACATCAATGAAAGTTTTAAGAAATAAAGTAAAAGAGAAAAAGTACCCGAAAAATTAAACGTTGAATCCATTCATTCCCCAGTTCTGTTCATTCGAACTAGACAATCATTCCCTCGATGTTGTAAGTGGGTTTGCCTACCAAAACGTAGGATTCTATTGTACGCTTATTGACAAATTGTCCAGAACTGAAGGATTAACGTATTGCACCTATTTCAGTGTCAGGAGTAATAATGCTGTTTGTTTAAGAGAATCAGCTTCAAATTCTGCATCATTTTATTTCATAGGTTGTTTTTCTAAATTTCAATACTGTCCAGTATTTATAAAAAATCAAGAAATATGAATTGTGAGTAGTAAACCTCATAAAATTACTGCCAGTAAATTCAGAGAAATGTTTGTTTACACAGACAAAATTCCCGTTATAACGAATTTTACAGGACCGGCGATTTTATTTCGTTATAATGATAATTCGTTGTAATGAACACTGTATTGGAGAACAAGGATTCGGCGGGATTTCGAAGAACTTCGTTTTAATGGATATTTCGTTATAACGATGTTCGTTGTAAAGAAATTTTACATTACGATTAGCTTATGTGTGTTTTTTCTTTAAACTTTGTATATAATATCGTACGTACAATAAAATGATATACAAAATACATATTAGAAGTCACAGACAGGTTTACAGGAACATCACATACACATGAAAAAGTTCGTCACCCTCTAGTCGAAGACGTGCTCGCATATGAGGTGGTGCTAAGGAGGAGCTGTGTTGGTTCCTATGAAAACCATGTCGTGAACAACATACGAACATAAACTTATTGATTATAAGAACATTATCGGACAGAGACATGGCTTAATTACCCGAGACACACAAACGTCCACTTCAAAGTGCTTCAATTTCCACAGCGGTTTTAACATTTCATGCTTTCTTTTTTTTATCTCGACTGACATTTAGGGCCTTTTTATGCACGCAAAATTTGTCATTTTGTCGTCGACGACCAATGTCGTCGCGGCTTGAGAAACCATTTTAAGCACGCGACAGCTGTCGTTCTTCCGAAAAATTGTGTGTCAGTGTTGTCAAAGCCTCTTCGCAGAGAGGATGGATCCGTGAGTGAACTATTTTGTGTATCAATCAATTGCAGTCAAAAAGTGGGAAAGAAGGTGGACCGCTCTTCCCATCAGTTCTGCAAGATTTGTAGAGGGGCCATTTCGCAACCTCTATGGAAATTTGAGAGATAATACAGACAAGTGTTTGTTTTTTTCAGAATGTTAATAGTATTTTATGAACATTTTGCAAGTATCCGGGTGATGCTTTGATACAACTCCTGTGGCTACCTTCCCCATTCCTTCTCCACGTTGCTGCAATAAGAAAAGACTTACATATATTGACCAAATTATGCTTTCCTTTTACCGTAAAATTTGAACGAATTTAATTGTCACCTTCTGAAAATTAAAAAAATAAAAATAATGTAAATTAGTACTAATTGAATAGTTACCTCCTTGTAATTCATGTTAGTGGAAAAAATAGTACTGTCGAAACGCGCCAAGGCATCTTTACAAATCCTGCATGAAGAACATTTATCAAATTGTTCAGGTTATACGCGCTAAAATAAAAATATGTTGGTGTATACTAGGATATATGAATTTTTAAATTTATTGAAAGTCCTTTAGGTAATTTTAACTCAGGCCAGATGGATGATAATGAATGAACTGGTGGAATATAAAGTTGGAGGAAAGGGGCAACCCTGACAAACCCACGCTCACTGTGTTTGTTCACTATAAAACTCGCTAGGACATGTGAGTTCAACCTACTACCCTTGTCAGACATTAAATACATTGATTCCACAACGCCCCCCTAAATTCTCGACAACACCACCCCTAGCATTAAACTTTTTGCGGTCAAACCGATAAAAACCGTGCAGAAATCCACTTACACCCTCCCAATTTATACTTTACACACACACCCAAACTGAAAATCTTGGCGGAATCCCTGACCAGATCACACACTATTTTTGTGTTAATGAAAGTATAAGGACAATATAACCAAAGAATTTACGTACTTAAAAAAATCATAAGATGCTTGAGATGTTGAAGTAGAAACAGGACACACTTATATCAATTATGTTTTGATTTTCTTTTACAAGCGTGCTCCCACAGGAGCTATATAACAGTGCCTGAAACAGTCTTCTGGCAGACACAAGCTTGCTTCTTATCTCCACTTCTACACTAGTGTCATATCAATTGTTAATCTCTCTTTATATTCTTCTCTAGTATTACATGCTTCCAAAGTTTGTATGTTCACACAATATTACGGAACGCGCGAATTTGTGATTTGGATCAGTATGTGCCTACCAGCATGCAGAAAGGGATTAAAACTGCACTTTAAAATCCTCAACAATGTAGTAATCCTGGACAATATATATATATATATACATACTACATTGTTCAGGGTTTTATATATAATCATATTCAAAAGTTTTCTATCCACTGCAGGATGAAGACTTCCCCATTTTCTTTCCACATATCTCGGTCTGCTGCTATCCTCATCCATGTAGCTCCTGAAAAACGCTTGATTTCATCTACCCATCTTGCATTCGGGTGTCGTCTCAATCCTTTCTTTTCTCTAGGAATCCAATGAAGTTTTGTCGTCCACCTTCCATCTGTTCCTCTAGCTATGTGACCGGCCCATTTCCATTTCATCTTCTTCGCAGTCTTGTTTACATCTTCTGCATTTGTTTGTGTGCGAATCGATTCATTTGTCTTCCTGTCCCTCCTGGCTATTCCTAACATGCATCTCTCCATTGCTCTGTGTGAGACTCTCAACCTTTGAGTCGTTTGCGCATTCAATGTCAAAGTTTCACAGCCGTACATCATCACAGGTAAGACACATTGATTATAAACTTTACGCTTCAGACACATTGGTAGTTTGCTTTTGAAAATAAAGTGTGGTCTTCCAAACGAACTCCACGCCATTTTACATCTTCTATTTATTTCATCCGTCAACTTGGCATTCGATGTTTTGAGCTGGCCTAGGTAAACATACTTATAAACTATGCATATTGTCACTCCGCTAATCTTTATTTCCCTCTTTGCAGCATATTGATTGTATATGACCTTTGTTTTACTTAAATTCATTTTAAGGCCTATTTTCGAACTCTCATTCCTCATTTCTTCCATTCTGGTTTGTAGTTCTTCTGTACTTGAAGCAAACAGGATTATATCATCAGCGAACCGTAGGTGATGACGATATTCGCCATTAATTTTAATTCCAAATTCTTTCCAGTTTAAAGTTTGGAATACTCTCTCCACGATCACAGAAAACAGTTTTGGAGAAATTGAATCTCCTTGCCTTACCCCTTTGCCAACTTTAAATTCTTAGCTTTCTTGATGTAGTTTAATGACAGATGTGGCAGTTGAATAAGTGTTTCGCACTAGCTTGGTGTATGCATTTTGCGATGCCTTGTTGTTCAAGTGATTTAAGTACTGCTGACAAGGAGACCGAATCGAAAGCTTTTTCAAAATCTACGAATCCCAAACGTAGTGGAAGTTTTCCATAACTTCATTCAATGTTTGTATGTGGTCCATTGTGCTAAATCCACGACGAAATCCAGCTTGTTCCCTTCCCTGGTTAAAATCCAATCTCGTTCGGTACGATTCAAAATAGCTTTGGTGATCATTTTGTATAGAACTGACAGTAAACTAATTGGTCTGTAGTTTTCGACGCGTTCTTTGTCCCCTTTCTTGTACAACAAAATCATAACAGCATTATTCCAACTTGAGGGTATTCTCTCTTCCTCAGGCAAATTCAGAATAATTTAGGAAGTTACTCTTTCATCTTTTCACTTCCCCATTTAAACATCTCTGCTGTGAGTCCATTTTCTTCTGGCTATTTTCAGTTATTCATCCCTCGAAGTACTTTATCCACTTTTTCCTTCATTATGTCTAGGGCATCTACATCATTTACTTCCGAGTCTTCATTTCCTAGCTCTTCGGAGTAGTACAATTCTCTGCAGAAATTATCAAATGGTTTTAAAATCTCTTCCTTACTTCGTGTTACAGTCCCGTCTGATCTCTTAACTGCAATTATTTGGTTTTTCCCTATCACGAGCTGCTGTTTGGTTTTCCTCAGGATCTCCTTCTTCAAGATTGCATTTCTTATAAGATTTCTGTTATGTCCTCGTTTTATACAAAGGTAAAGGCTATATAAAATGATGCTAAAATATTTTTTAAAATATTGATTTTTGTTAAGACCGTAAGGAATATGCCCATAGTGCTGTTAAGGAACATAAATTTCATTTTAGCTTATCTGTAAGGAATATGAAAGAATGGTTGAATTTAGAGAACAGTAGATAATAAATTAATTTCCCAGGCAAACAAAGCAAGCTAGAACTCATATTTGTCGCCCCTACAAAAAGTCTTTATTTTACTATTTACGAACAAG
>JAGDQP010009115.1:0-19626 GCA_022664845.1 Lepisma saccharinum
GTTTCGGGCTCATATTCAAAACACCACGTCTCGTCACCAGTTACAATCGATTTCAAGAAGTTTCGATCCTGCCGAGCACTTTTAACAATGTCTTTGCAATGCGCAATTCGATCAACTTTTTGGTCTTCGGTGAGTTTGTGTGGTACAAACCGCGAATTAACCTTCTTAAGGCCCAAAACTTCGGTCAAAATGCGGTATGCGGTTGTTTGAGGAATGCCTAATTCCATTTCAATAACTTTCACCGACGCTTTTTTGTTATGTTTGATGAATTCACGCACTTTTTCGATGTTTTCTTCCGATAATCCGGTTCTGGGACGGCCTGATCTTTCGTCATCATCCAGCGTCTCTCTACCCGATTTGAATCGCCTGAACCACTCGTAAACGTGCGTACGGGATAGACACTCATCACCATATGCATTTTGTAGCATTTGGTGCGTTTCAGTAAAAGGTTTACCCAGTTTAACACAAAACTCAATTGCAGCTCGTTGTTTGAAACTCATTTTCCGACCGATGTACACAACACACTGACAGTTGAAACGCAATAACTTTGTTGCCGTGCATCCAAATGTCATGACATTTATACCAGTTGTCAATGAGGGACTACGCCATCTACCGGTAAAATATTACAACAGATGGCACTAGTGGTACTATTTGTTTTCAAAAGTTCGGTTTCTTTCGGAATGGAGGGTGTATATATATATATATATATAGATAGATAGATAGATAAATGACAGCCACATTAAACCGTTACCTGGATTAGGTCCCTCCCCGGAGGGAGGAGATTTGTCTACTGTTCCCACGCTGACCAGAAGGGTTGGGAGAGGAGAGCCCAAGCTCTCACAGTGATCGCCACTATCTTTTATTCATTTCAGCTTCCCAATTGCATCACGATGCTGGGTGGGCACCGCTCCAGACCGACACGCCTTGAAGAAAAATTCTTGGCAGCGCCGGGAATCGAACCACGGACATCTCAATCCGTAGTCAGACACGCTAACGACTAGGCCAACGGAGGATATAAATTGCAAAAAAAATGTAGAAAAAAAGGGAATTAAATGTTAGAATACGAAGACAGGTGTACAGGAACTTTACAAACACAAAAGAAAAGCGGCTGCGTTTCGCAAAAGCGTTATCACATGGTAGGGAAGAAAATGGACAGAGCAGACTTGTGTTAAGGATACGCCATTTTGCCAGCTGATGTTGGGTAACGGAGTGACCAGTTATGGAGGCCGCAAAATGACTCGAAATGACTAGAGGAGTCGGAGAAAATACCAAATAGAGAAAATAAGTGTGAAGGTTACTAGGAATAGGTAAGGGGCTTCCTAAAGGAATAAAAGGATAAAGAATCAGTGGGGAATAATAATAATAATAATAATGAATGTGAAGGGGAAAGGCAGAACAAAGGAACAAAATTGAAAAATAGCAGAAAAGTGCAACTAGATACGGAAGGAAAAAGAGAAAGGAAGAAGACACTGCGCTGCAGGTAGTTGAGGACGGGTTCATAGTTGGCGGAAAAGATAGACTTGTAAGTCTGCTCCCATCTCTTTCTAAATGTGGCAGCTGAGTCAGGGTTCAAGATTTTCAGGATTCTGACACGAAAGGTATCGTCAAAGCTGCAACCGTGATAAGAAATGTGTATTGGGAGGTGTGGAAGTTGTGATTTGGAGGAGTAGCGATGATTGTTGTGATATGACGCAATGAGTTATTCCACTCACATTTGATTAATACAAAGATTTAAAGCATTGATTAGATTAGGTTGGAATAGTATAATGTACTTAAGTTAGGCCTAATCAATTAATTATTACATTTAAGTTATTTATGTGATGATTTATAGTTTATTCTAAATGTAAAACGATTAAAATGGAAGCATTGTATTGCAGGTTGCAAACTATTTTTTAGTGTTTCGCGAGTAGGTCAACAGATGGCGTTACTGGTATTTCTGTAATCCGAAGATGCAAAGTTGGAGAATAGCAAATGGAAGCTTTGTTTTATTGATTTGAATACTGGCAGCATATTGTTTGATGTTAACAAAGAATATTCGATGAAGTCAGCTATAATATTGTGATGTTTTATTACATGTAACACAAAACTTATTGCAAATGTTTGTAGTACAAGTCATATTATGACTATATGGCCTTGTATCCATCTTGAATAAAGAAAAACAAAGCTTTTTGACAAGGTTGAATTCTCTAATAACAAAAATAACTTCAAACGTAACGGTTTCGGAAGTATACCACTTCCTTCCTCAGACTACACTCTACAACTGAATACAGAAAAATTACTTAATCAATAAAGAAACAAGATTGTCTTTTCTTTCCACCAATCAGGGGTCACTACTAATTAAACGTTCACTTTTCTTTCCCTAGTGCTGCCTTCCGCGGTAGCTGTCAAATTTGCTGAGCCACAAGATCCCAAATAACTTTTAACCGATAATTGCCGGAAATGCCTTCTTAAAAATATCTTTTCACGAAAACAAGTCTCTCGCTACAGCGGTTTAAACAAAAGAGCTCAAAAATTCAATAAATTTACCTTCTCACAAATTAAAAATACGAAGAATACAGAAGTAAATAAGAAATAAACTAAAATAATAATTAAATCGAAAAATAAATAAAAGTAATAAATAAGTAAAACATAAATAAATAAATTAAATTAAATAAAAATTAAAGCTCTCCTAGAAAATACTATAAGAATTGTCGGTTAGCGTCCTCATATTGTTCTCGTTTTCCTCCTCAGTTCTTCCTTTTTCAAAATGTTCTCCCACTCTTCATCAATACTATATCCACTGTTGCAGTTCATAGCCTTATCGGCTACCACTCTTATCCTTTTCGCTTCTTTCCACTTTCACTACTACCATTTCCTACATTCATGCTCCACTACTGTTGTCCATTCCCAGTTAACTTCATGACCCGTTTTACTGACGTACTTGAAAATAGCATTAGTGTCTCTATAACATCATCCTTATGTTGCTTTAAACGTACTTGTAGCCTCTTCTTGGTTTCCTCCACATACACCATATCACACATCCCCCCCGGCACTTCATATATAACCAACCCCCCCTTTGTCGCGAGTCCGCTGTCGATAACATCTTCTTTCTTCTAATGATATCTAGTATCCTCATGCCGCCTTTCCTGTATGTCTTAATCTCTTCCCACTTCATAATTCTTCTGATCTTCTCTGTGATCACCCCTGCACTTTCAATGCCGTGACATCCTTTCTTCTTTTCTTCGTTATCTTCATCTCTCTTTTCCTTCTACTCCTCTTCCTGTCCACGTCATCGTAACCATTCCCTTTTAGCTGCTCCCATAGCCTTTCATTGTATTTCTCCTTTTGATCCTCCTCCACATTTATCATACCAATCCTTTCTTCCATATTCCTAATGAAATTCAGTTTTGTTCCCTCGTCGACGTCACTCTCTTATGGCAGTAAACGCCGGCTGCACAGTCCTTTTGAAACCACGACGTTACAAACTTCCCTTCCGCTGTTCTCGTTATTTTCATATCTAAAAAATTCAATACACCGTCTTCTTCCATTTCTCTCTCAAATAGAATTCCCTTTTTCTCATCATTCAACTCTCTAATACATTTCTCTAATTGCCTTCTAGTGCCTTTCCACAGTCCAAAACAATCATCTACGTACCTACAAAATACCAGTAATTTATCATTATATTTTGCTATCACTGCTTTCTCCTATTCGTTCATTACTAAATATGCTATTACCGGGCTTATACACGAGACAATGATTAATCCATCCTTCATTTTCACCATCCTGTCACTTATCTTGCAGAAACTATTGTCCCACAAAAATCTTAACGCCTTCTTCATTCTATCCTTACCCAGTTCTCAATTTTCCTGCCTTTCATCACACTGTCCACTACTCTCAGAATTCCTTCTCTCTTGAGACTGGGAAACATACTTTCTACGTCCACACTAAACATGACATTCCTTTCTTTTCCTGCTCCTAAATACTCGATCAATTTCCTCACTTCTGCCGAATTAACTACCCTCCTACTTTCCTGACCTTCCCTCAGAGCTTCTGCGATCCTCTTAACCTTGTTTTGTAAGCCTTCCATTACATTTTCCCTACAGTCCAACACAGGTCTTAGTTTGACTTCCTTCTTATGAATTTTGGGAAATCTTTAATCTTCGGTATCCTTCCTTCACCATCAAGAAACCTTGAGAAACATTTCTTTTTGCCTTCTTCCATCACCTGTCTTCTTATCTTATTCTCCTCTTCTTCTTCTTCTGCTACGTCCTTGTATGTATATCATTCAACTGCACCCGTCCGCTTCTACTACTACTATATCTTTCCTGTTTTTTATTCTTCTTAAGCCTTTTACCTCGTTTTCACTAAGATTTCGTTTATTCATTCTCGGAACATTCTTCACTAGTTTAACCACTTTTCTTCTCACTTCCTTAATCTTTTCCTTATCTTCTATCTGTTTCAAAGCTTCCTCCGCCCCACAATCTACTTCTTCTATGTCTGTCTTACCTTTTGCTACCTTAAATTTGTATCCTAGACTTAAAAAACAGGTGAAAGGCAGGTACGCTAGCCCGGGGGAGGGCAGCGCTAGGGTAAGAAAAGTGAACTTTTAATTAGTAGTGACCCAGATTGGTGAAAAAAAGACGATCTCCTTTCTTCATTGATTAAGTAATTTTTCTATATTCAGTTGTAGAGTGTAGTCTGAGGAAGGAAGTGATATACTTCCGAAACCGTTACGTTTGAAGTTATATTTTGTTATTAAAGAATTCAGCCTTGTCAGAAAGCTTTGTTTTTCTTTAGTACAAGTCAATGTCTATGGCTATGTATGGTGCTTGTATGCAGTAGGTACAAAGATCGAGTTCATTATTTATAACCTGTCTTTATAAGTAATAAATGCCTAATTTATGATTCAGTTGGTGCTTATTCTTTACAGTAAATTAAGAGACGTTATTATTAGCGCTCTGGCAGCTGCCAGTTTCGAGGGTTCATATAATAACTCTCTGTAGGCATCAAGAAGGTCTTTGTAGCCACCATTGCGGAGAAGATTTGGGACACTCTGACTGCCTATAGAAAACGCTGAAGCGTTTACACTATATTTCAGTTGATCAACCCGAACCACCCTGAGATAAATAATGAAGGCCACTCAACAATAACAAAGGTTCCAACCAAGAAGGATCATCTCGATATTGAGGAATAAAGCATTATATTTCTACATATCCAGCACGATCCAATATCAAATAATATACAAATATTATTACCGTTGATGCGAATTGTTAGGGGAGCATGTGTTTCGCCAACGTAGAAGACAGAACATAGGTTACAGAATAGGAGGAGATAAATGAGGTTGGAAGATATGCAACAGCCGGAGTGTTGGAAAAAGTATGTCTTGTGAGTTACAGGATGTACGAAGATGAGACTGGGATCAAAAATAGGACAGGTTCTGCATCGGGGTCAATTGCACTTGCCAGGTTTGGTGGTAGGGGGCAAGATTGGTCCAGTGCTGTTGAGAATCGTGTTCAGATTCGGAGGTCTGCGGTAGACTATTTTGGGGAACGACGGGAAAACTTTCAGTTTCGGCTGACACAGTGGGTATAGGGTGTGCCAGTTTGAGGAGCTTTTGAGGGCCTGAGGGCTGGGGTGGTACTGAGTGAGAACACTGGCAGCGGAGATGTCGGGAGTTAGAGTGATTTCTAGCGCGGTCCAGTTGTTTGCAGATGAGGTGTTTGGGATATCAACGGTCAGTGGGAACTGAGGATAGGGTACTGTATCACTAACACAAAGAAAAGCCGGAAGGGCAATTTAAGGTAAATTTACAATAAAAAGGAAGGACGTTACTTACAGCTTAATGTTCCATATGTGAACACACACAACTTTTATATTTCGAGTACACTGTAGGCTTATAATCACGTGCACGTGCAGAATAAAGACAAGCTTGAAGAGACAGTGGCGACACGCAGCGGAAGACGCATCAAGCTTGGAGAACAACTGACTGTTCTATAACGTGTAGAATTCAGGAGCTTGGAACAATTGACAACTAGATTGCGTGTAAGTTCGGGAGGGGATGGGGAAGGAAATGTGCTGAAAATGCAGATAAAAAGGGAGGTTTAGAGTTATTTGAAGTTAAGGCCAGTATTCATTTTTGCGCTCAAATGATGAATAAATACACCCTCCCACGGTCGGCGTGTTGAGGTGCTACTTCCCTGTAAACCAACATTCCTCATGCCCATGGCTTAGGTGGTTTGCAATTCTTCCTTAAGCAGAGACCCAAACCCAAAATCCCAACCAAAGCTTTCCATCTTAACCTGGCCAACCTAGTTCTCACATGTAACAACTACACCTCTGACGATAAACAATACCTTCAGATCCAAGGCACACACATGAGTATGAGAAAAGCACCTTCTTATGCTACTCTGTTTATGGGTAAACTCACGCCCTTGACCACACTACTTTGGATAAGATTTTTGGATCATATCCTGATGTTATGGACTCATGGGGAAACCAGTCTCAACACATTCCTAGAACAGCTGAACCAATTCCGTGTTGTCAAGTTAACTTCGTCCATTTCTCACAAAATAATAGCATTCCTTCACGTAGACATCACTTTAGAAAAGAACACCCTCAACACTTCCGTTCACATAAAACCCGCCAACCATATGCAGTATTTACACTACTCAAGTTCCCATCCTTACTAAACCAAGAAAGCGATTTCTCTCTCCCTTGTCACCAGAGGACAACGCCTGAATTCCACCACCCGTGCTACAGAAACTTAACAACCAACGCTTCCATGAGGCGCTAGTCAACCGAGGCTACCCATCTAACCTTGTAACCAAACAAAGTCGCTGTGCATTCTCACACATTCAACCCACTCAAACCTCTAACACTAATCCCAACCCACCAGCTCTAATCACCCAGTTCTATCCTAAACTATCTAATGTTAAACAAATCCTGCACTTTCATTTCCACTTTCTCCAACCTGATCCAGACACAAGGTTAGTATTCCCCACAAAACCGAGATTAGTTTTTCAGCATCCACCTAATCTTAGAAACATCTTGGTCCGTACGAACCCTTCCTCGCCACCACCCCAAACCGGCGTACATATATGCAACGGACTCAGATGTAGGACCTGCTCCATTTTCATCACATCTCCCACAGTCAATATCAATACTGCTAGTTGTCGGTGCACCCTACATTCCAAGGATACATACCACACTCCTAATGTAATATATATGCTAACCTGCAAGTTCTGTGATGCCTTTCGAGGGAAAAACAGGTAGTGCTCTGAACCTTCGTACTAACAACCATCGTCAGTTTTGCTCTATCATCAAACCGGATGCCCCAATTTCCTTACACACCGAGTCTCACAATACCAATTTTGATCTATGTTTCCTGGTTGTAATAATACACGTTTTGCCCCCTATGACCAGCACCTCAACACGCTGTCTGTGGGAGTGTGACTTTATTCACGGTTTAGGCGCGAAAATGAAATCTGGCCTTAAGTTTCAATAACTAGAAACCTCTCGTTTGCTCTGGGTTTTCAATTCATTTCTTTCCGCGATTCCCTCCCGACCTTACATGCAATATTGTTTAAGAAAACAATAGCGAAAAAAGTTAGCTAGTGTAATGAATAAAAATGATAAGAAATAAACTAAAATAATAAATAAAATAATAAACAATATCTGGGGATGTGTGACTATTAAATGTGTAACTGAAAGGATAAAAGGGAAAGGGGAATTAAATAAATAAACAATAATAAAAACACAAGTAATAAAGTAAAAAAAATACACTAAATAAATGAATTAATAAAAAAAACAAACAAAAAACAATGTAACAAACTCAAGTCAAATCAAACTAAACAATGTACAAATACAAATAAAAATAGAAAAAATACCCCCCCCCCGCCAACCACGGAAAAAGGGCCTAGGTCTCCGGGAACTGGGCCAAGAAAATATAATCCGTACCCCCCTTACTATCACTTTATTATTATTATTTTTTGTAATATTTAAATTATAAATGCGCAAAGGTCCTTCTGTCTCCGTGCCTCGACGCCGAGTCAGGGAGATAAACTGGGGATTGGCCTGCCTGAGTCCTGTGGAGAATCCGTTTCAGATTCGCTGTTCTTATCAGGCGCGCGAAGCAGGGCTGAGCAGATAATACTGAGAGGCAGGGGTGGTGGAGGGCTCCCTAAATAAATAAATAAAATAAAAAAAATACAGATGTCAAATGTTCCAAGCTCCTGAACTCTACACTCTATACAGCAGTCAACTGTTCTCCAAGCGTGATGCGTTGTCCGCAGTGTGTCGCCACTCTCTCTTCAACCTTGTATTTATTCTGCACGTGCACATCGTTTTCTCCTCGATACATGATGATAAGCTTACACTGGGCTCGAAATATAGAATTCGGCTATATATAAATTTTGTGTGTGTGTGTGTTCATATATGGAACATATAAGCTGTAAATTTACCTTACCTTTTATATATATATTCACTCGTTTTATATCCACTGCTAGTGGAAAGCCTCCTTCTTTTCTTTCCACATACGTACTTCGGTCTGCTGCTACCTTCATCCATGTAGCTCCTGAAAAACGCTTGATTTTACCTACCCTTCTTGCATTTGGACGTCGTCTCGGTCGTTTATTTTCTCTAGGAATCCAATGTAGTACATTTGTCGTCCATCTTCCATCTGTTCGTCTAGCTATGTGACCGGCCCATCTTCATTTCTTCTTTTTCGCAGTCTTGATTACATCCTCTACCTTTGTTTGTACACGAATCGATTTAATTGTCTTCCTGTCCCTCCTAGTTATTCCTAGCATCCATCTCTCCATTGCTCTTTGGTAAATTTATATATAAAGTAAATATTGATATTTTTGGTATATATATAAGGTAAATTTATGAAAAAAATAAAGTTAAATACTTACAGCTTATATGTACCATACACACGTCACTATGATATTTCGTGCACGCAGTTGCACGTTTTCAAGTGTCTAGGAATGTGAAAGTACAGGGTGGAATCGTGGATGGAAATGTGTTGAAAATGCACAGCAAACGGGAAGTTTATAGTTATTGAAGGTTAAGGTCAGGATATATTTTCGCGCTTAAACCATGAATAAAGGGACTCTCCCACAGACTGCGTGTTGAGATGCTGGCAGTAGGGGCAGGGCAGATTTTACCGTAAATCCGTAAAACGTGTGGATTATGGCAACCAGGAAAAATAGATCAAAATTGGTATTGTCGGAATCGGTGTGTAAGAAGACTGGGGCATCCGGTTTGTTTATAGTGCAAAAGTGACGATGGTTGTTAATACGAAAATTCAGAGCACCACCTGTTTCCCCACAGAAAAAAGGAATCGCAGAATTTGCAGGTTACGATCAGCGGTGGATTTCGGACCTGCCCGGCCAGTTTTCATAGGCCTGGCCGGGCCAGGCTAAATCCCGCTGTAGTCTGTTAAATCCCAGTTTTGTTTATTGTTTATTTCTTTCTTTGACATTTGAAATGCATAGAAAAGTCAAGTACAACATACAATTATTCATACAAGTCACACATTTAAATCTGGTATCTTACAACAAGCTAGTATAATCAGCGTAACCTCTAACGTAAATTTCTTAAAGTGTCTTCTATGTCAAGAAAATTATAATCTCCAGCTACCTTAAATACTTTTTTAAGTTTAAGTTTATATTGTGAGATATTTAGAGATCTTACACTATCCGGTAATAAGTTGTACATTTTGATTCCAACCTTTACATAGCTATTAGACGTTTTCGTTAGTCTAAGCCTAGGTATATTCAGATTCTTGGAATATCTAGTGTTATATTGATGAACGTCTGCTCTTAAATTATAGTGTGTGATATTGCTTCTTATATAAACAAGTCATTGATACACATACATACAAGGTAAAGTCATAATTTTTAAGTGTTTGAATGCATCTCTACAGGATTCTCTCGGATTCAAACCTACAATACATCTTACAGCAGCCTTTTGTACTTTAAAAGCTTTATCTACACTGGATGTATTGCCCCAAAATAATAGACCATAAGAGAGTTTAGAGTGTACATAAGCATAATATGAATATAACAGGTAATTATAAGGTACCAAGAACTTAAGTCGTCTTAACAAGTATAAGTTTTTTGTTAAGTCCTTACAGACACTCTTAATTTGATAGCACCATACTAATTTTGAGTCCAAATAAAGCCCAAGCAATTTAGCACTTTTAAATTTAGACTGAACTGACAAATCATTGTTCAGTGAGCAACAAATAGATATTGTTTTCGAGTCATTGATAATAAGATCGTTGTTTTTGCACCATTTCCTTACTAAATTTAAGTTGAGAGCAGAAAGCCTATTAATCTCAGCCATTTCTTTACCATCGCAGATAATGGTTGTATCGTCCACATATAAGACTGATGTACATTGTAAAAAATCGGGAAGGTCATTAATATATATAACAAAAAGCAATGGGCCAAGAATAGAACCCTGTGGCACACCTCTAGCTACAAACCTAGCATCCGATCTCTTTCCAAACATAGATACTATCTGTATTCTATTTACAAGATAAGACTTTATTAGATTTAAGGGACCACCGTGTACTCCATAAACAGACAGCTTTTCCAACAAAATTTCGTGTGAAATGGTGTCAAATGCTCGCTTAAATCAAGCAAAATTATTTCTGTGCTTTTCTTATCTTCAAAACAGTCAAAGATATGAGATATAACATTATCAAGAGCCTTTATAGTACTCGATCCTGCCTTAAAACCAAATTGTGAGCACGAGAACAACTTATTACCTTCAAAGTAACTTTCAAGTTGATTCTTTATACTCCATTCGAGTAATTTAGCAAAGATGGGAAGAAGAGAGATCGGACGATAATTAGCCGGGTCCGATCTGCTCCCCTTATTTTTATAAATTGGAACTATCAGTGCAGTTTTCAAACAATCAGGAAAAACACATTCTGAGAGGGACCAGTTAATTAATTGAACAAGTGGGAAAACAATAACATCCCATATCTTCTTTGTCAAAAAAGTCGACATGCCAAATATGTCCTCACTCTTGGACGAATCAAGAGAGAGTATTCTTGTTTTGACAAGATCCAGACATATAGGTTTCCATACAAGTAAATCATTACCAGCATTTTTAAATCGAGAATACGAGTTGCCAATAGCACACGGAGTATTATGAGGAATACTATTTACAAAAAGTTCACTAAAATCATTAAGGGCAATAGGACAAGTTGTGTTGACCAAATTACCATCCAGGGTTTTATTTATTATAGACCACGCTGCCTTCGTCTTGTTAGTTGCATTTTCAATTATATTAGCATGATGCAATAATTTCGCTTGATTAATACACTTTCTATAGTCTCTTTTTGCAACTTTATACTCACGAGCGGCAACAACATTACCAGTTTTTTTGCGACGATATAAGTGTAGAAGCTTAATATGTTGAACCCTTAATTCGTTAGTGTACCAGGCAGTATTTCGATTACTATTGCTCTTCTTAGTAATAGGAGGGCAATGGTTATCAATTTCTTGTTTTAAACTATTCATAAAATGTCCCCAGGCTTGTGCACTTGAAGCCGAGTTGCGCAGCATGTCACAGTAGTCATAATTACTAAGACTATCACGAACTGCTAATACGTTTCTTTGAGATAAACATCTGTAGGATATTAAAGAATGTCCGTGATTTATAACTTGCTTAGGTACTGCTATACTAGCCCAAACACCCGAGTGATCAGACAAATCAATATTCAGTGTACCACAATGTAATTCATGACCAGGAACATTGATAATAATATTATCTAAAGCAGCTACCTTTCTTGTAGGCAAGTCGTTGTAGTAATCCAAACCATATGAACGTAAAAAGTTACAAAATTTAGTTTTTTCACTAGAATCAGCAAGCATATTTACATTATTATCACCAATAAATACTATTCCATAATTCTGGAAGGGAAGTAGAAATAACAGTAATTTTTCCAGTTGTTCAATAGATTTTAGAATAGCAATATTAGGTATTCTATAGATAGATACGACAACCAATTTATAGTCTCTGAGTGCAACACCAGCCACCTCCAGCTCAATTTCACAACAGAAAGGATCCAAATCTAAGGAGGAGCAAGATTGAAGAAATGTGTTGTGAACATAAATAGCAACTCCTCCATGTGAACACTTAGATCGACTAAAAAAACTATATAATACATGTTCATCAGGAATGTATAATTTAACTTCATCACATTGTAACCAGTGTTCGTTTAAACAAACAATGTGACAATTAAGTTGAAGCAACACAATATTTAATTCAGTTAGTTTGTTCCTGAGTGATTGGACATTCCAATGCAAGAAATTGATGTTATTCTCAGTAAAATTAAGACCATCAGATCGAATTTCCCTCCTAAAAAATTCATGGTAAGCAAAAGGATGATTATTAAAACTCAAAATACTTATCTGAGATGTTGAAATTTAACTCAAGAAAGGAACATAGCAAATTATGGTCCCTGAAAGCAGGGACCTTATTTAGTTTACCGTAAGAGGTATAGCTACACCTTTATGCAATATTTTCTTGTTTATATCACGAAGTGAATCTAGGATCTCATCACAGATTATAGTTTTTCCCAGTGGATTCAAGTGCATGCCAAGTTTTGTAAAAAAACGTCTACCTATATTTGCAATGTTACCTAGAGTAACATTTTTAAAATGTTTACAAATATTTTTTATAATACCATTAGTTCTTGTTATTTCCTGATTTACACATGACGATTGAGGAAGATCGTATCGTAAAGGTATCAAAAAGACCAACACATTAGTATGAATCAATTGACTTAAAATTAATTTCAAGAATTTAATAAAAGATGATGCAGCATTTTTTGCAATGTCATTAGTGCCAGCCAAAATTATAACCAAATCATTGTTTGTCAGTTTATCACTTTCACATTGAATGTTGGAGCAGACCTGGTCCAACACAGCACCAGGTTTGACCCAAAAAGTACCTTTGTAAGAGCTCTTCGATTGAATAATTTCTCTACACATCCTGCCATGACTATCACTAAAAAATACAAACTTTGAATTACCATAATTATTAGCACGTGAGGAAGGTAATGGTTCCTTTTCACCCTTAGAAAATTTTATCAATCTTGTTGGAGAGTGCAAGTACGACATTTTATCACCATTTAAAAACCTATGAAGAGATGCAGCTATTTTAGGATTCTTTACTACCTCACATGTTACTGTTTTGCAAGTTAGCCATCAGTAAGTCTTTCTGTATCAGCGAAATTTGCAGATGTTCGATTTTTGTATTAAGCTTTACAATAACCGCATTACTTGTTTCAATTTCTAACTTTTGGTTATCGAGCAACTTCATAAAATGTAATTTATCTTTAGATAACTTTTCTTCTAACAATTTAATATCGAGTAATAATTTATTAATTCTGGTAACCTCGGTTTTATCAGTGGCATTAACTTTACTTAGCAACATGGGTTTACTACTCCAAGCAACCTCAGAGCATTCAGTGCTCATTAGCTCTGGGTTGGTTTGGGATGAAGTCTCCTTACAGTTCCTCTTATTTCCTCTCATGGTATTAACATCATAATTTCCATCGTAGCTACATCTTTGTACAAGTTAATCAAAGTTAGACTAGATATTTTACGGTCTATAACATTCGTTGATCGATTTTGCTCTTTCCCATGGGCCAGAATATCAGAGGTTAAAATCGTGGAAACAGCTACATTGACCTGTATACTTCTATCACTTGTAGATTTACCAGCATAAATATGAGAACAAGAGTGATAATCACCCATTAAAGCTGTCTTTACTGGGCAGGAGTGATGAGAGTCGTTTAGTTGTGAATTCATATCTCGTAACTTTCCCGCAATTTCATTTAACAATTGTATAGAATTATTTAGTTCAGGCTCCTGCGGGGTAAAACTACACATATCCGTAGTAGAATTTTCTATGTTATTATTTTTAAATTTAAATGATCGATCAAGTATAGATTCATTAATATCAGAGTATTTACCGGTGGGAACAGGAACGTCCTCCACACTGTCAAAATCATCTTGGCATAGCATACTAAAAGATAAATTTGGGGATGAAGAAAACTCCCTGCTATCACACTTAAAGTTATTCTGTGTAGTCTCATCCATACCTATTGAAAATATCGCAGACAAAGTCTAATGCTAAAATTCAACCAATTTTCACAAGCAAAGCCCTTCTCTAAATTCTACTGATGCACTTCATGCAGCGTTTACATTCAAATATTTTGATAGTAGATCAAACAAAGTAAAACCCTAAACAATATAATAAAATTAAATCTACATATTGTAGGACCACTTCTCACACCAAAGAAATATATATAATGTACCAAATATCTTGTTCCTTTAACAAAAATTTATAGCTGTACTGTATTACTACCATATATAAGGCTTTACTCAGAAAGAATACTGATTGACAGATTATAGCCACCAAACAGGATAGACTGGATTCTCCTTGCTATCACGCTTAAAATTATTCTATATAGTCTCTTCCCTACTTGTTACAAGTGTCATAAACAAAAGGCTTATTTCTATAAATTCAGCCAATTATCACACGCGAAACCCTTTTCTAAATTCTACAGTTGCACTTCGAGCAACGTTCGCATGCAAATAATTTGATAATATATCACACAAACTAAAAACCCTAAACAGTATAATAAAATTAATCCGTGTATTATTGGGCCGCTTCTCACGTCAGAGAGATTAATAAAACATACCAATTATCTTGTTCCTTATACAAAAATTTACAGCTTAAGTATTTAGTATTAATAACATGCATAAGGCTTTGCTCAGAATGAGCAATAGATGCAGATTATAGCCACTAAACAGGGTAAACTGGTTAATTTGACCAGAGTTATTATAGGGTTATTGGTTACTCCGATCGTAGGATTGTATATTACCATCTCACTCGAATTACACTTCCAGGCAAATCGTACAGCGCCGAGTGAATAGATCACACACTAATCAATTCCAGTGAGATTCGATCTATCGAATCCTCGACAGAACATACAAAATGCAAATGGCTGCCCTACGTAACACTAAATTATAACGTAGAAACCAGCACCAATACATAGAAAATTTACTGTTAATCTATCACAGTCTCTTCATGCCGCCTTCCTATTCACTATATGTTAATTATATAGCAATCAATAGCATTTATACATCACTTCAAATCGACCATAATTGTTTCAGCCGTTAGGACCTTCCAAGGTTTGTTTACATTTAGTAAAATTTGATATTTCGTTGTTATCACTTTCCTGTCAAAATTTTAGTTACCTTTCCGCTCCAAACATTCATAAAACATTGTACACTAAAATCGTTCCACTAATTAAAGAAAAACTGTTGTAACTTCCCAAAAAATGCGGAGCACTTTATCCTCGAGGATCCACTACATATCGCCACGACACAACGCTTTAAAAAATTTGTCAGCTCACTGAAATCCATGCGCCATATTGCCATTTTGTTGAAGGGAGCGATCTCTGCAAGGTTTGTTTACATGCAATAAAAACTAATGTTTGACCACTAGTACTAAACCAATTTTGAAAATTCCTTCGCTAAACACTTCACTGAAACTTCGTACAATTTGCTGTGTAAAATTTTAGTAAAGAACAGTATAATACACGGATAAAAACACTAAAATCCGGGAGCTACGACTCTTGCTGTGTCCGCATTCTCAACCGGAAGTTCTTGTTATTTCGATTAACAAAAATTACTTTATGGAATCGATCGAACTAAAATTTAAATAATGCATTGTCTGAATGTTAAAGTAAGTTATTAATACGTATGCAAGTCCCTGACAGTGTCAAAATTCTCACAAGCTTTGACATGTCTGCTAGCTTTGTGTTTGCTCAGGGTTTCTTTCAGAGAAACTTCTCCGTAGAACAGTTGTACAGCTCCGAAGGTACTTTTGAAGGCTTCGGGAAATTTGAAACCAGGGGCGGACTGACCCAGTAGGAAACACGGAAATTCCCAGGTGCCCACTCACTAGCGCCAGTCCTTTTGTCTTAAAAGCGTAATGTTACCCAATAAAGAAGACCACTTACTCCATTTTTGCTACTACTTGTGGCGTTAGAGTCTTGTCGGGAGTCTAAAATTAGCAATTCTCACACACAAGACTTATACTTGAAGATAGTGTTAGTGTTATAATCTCAGCAGGGCTACTGTGTCTGTAGGGCCCTTACAAATCGCTAGAAGGAGCCTGTAATGTTTAATGAAAAGTGCACAAGGCTTTAATACATTCATACTCTTTTAAGGCGCAATATTTACGTTATTAAGACTTTGTATTTTGAGAACTGGGGCCTGTTTCACGAAAGTACTTGCCAACTTTTCACTCTTCAGTTTGCATTTCCGGAAGACTGTCTCAAGAGCGCTTACCTTCCGCCACAAACCCTTGTTCTCATTCATTCACTGTTCTATCACTTTGTGCAAGGAGCATGATTATACTAGGCAATATTCAATTGTTAGTAAACTTTTGACTCCCAAAACTAGGCAACCAAACGACGGTACACATAAATATTGTGGTGGCAGGTTGGCGGTCTTGTGACAGTCCTCCGGAAATTGAAACCGAAGAGTGAAAAATTGACAATTTCGTGAAATAGGCCCCTGATCAGTATCCTAAAGGCCTTTACAAGTTTTGGGCGGCCCACTACCATGAACAGTATTGAAGGCCTTAAAAGGTGTATTTGGAACCCACGCTCCACAACACCCACTACCACTAGAGCTCTTTCGTTTCCCGGGTTTACCAGTCCGTTCCTGTTTCAAACTAGGTTCCGTATGCTATTGCCAGTGGTGTAACTAGAATTTTCGGCCCCTCTTGCAAGAAACCTTGTCCTATTATCATCTCTCACATGCAATTTAAGCCAGTGATTTATTCACACACCCCTAAGGCCATAACATTCCCAACACGCCCTGATGCATTATTGAAAACATTCCCCTTTTGGGGGGTGTAATATTTCAAATAGTGTTTTCATACTTGTTCTAAAAATTAGTTTATTACACGAATGATCCATAACAATCCACTTATCCGTATATGCTCAGTGAGTGACGATTCAAAATAAATTTGAAAATTTCACATTCATAACGGAATGGAAAGTTTAGTATACTTTTCAGTTCAGTGTTTGGGAACGATGGTTGGAACCACACGTGCATTCAATCTCGCAGAAGCTGGAAGAATTTTGCAACCTGGTCAAACAGTCAACATCTGTAATTCTGTTACAAAACAAAGAGCCATCTGTAAAATGTCTTCACTTTCCTCACTTTCATTATCCTAAACTCGCTGAAAGCAAATGCCAATTCGGACTTCGGAAGTTCTTTCGATGTTCCCGAACTTCTTTTGCCCTCTCCCGGCCTCTCCATGGAAGCGATTAGTTGCAATACGTTGTCAATCGCCGCGCTGCAGATATATCCCTCTGAACCAGGAAAAAGAGATGTGAATGATAAGATTGTGAGAGAGAGATAACAGGACAAAATGCTGCTAGCACTGCCACAACTGCTGTGTACATAAATCATTTTATGACCGCAGAAGTTGAAGAGCCTTTCCCCAGACTGGAAATAATGAATGGAAAGAAAGGAAGTTGTATGAACAAACCAAACTGAATTTTCTCCCGAAAAACACAACCCAGTCGATGTCATAATACAGTGCTTCTCCCATTGCCAAAGGCAGTTTAGGGCAGGAGGGATGAGTTTCAAGTGGAAAAGAAGGCACATTTTTTCCCTTCGTATTCCTTTCATGTTCCACCATTCAGAAGTTCATTCAAAATCATTTATTGGTCTTTAATATTTTTTCACAAGAACGAAGCGCCAAGTATGTCGCTAAATACAAAACTAATAAATCCTCTTTTTGTTGTTCGTTTTCGACAACAATAGTGAACATTTTGCGCTGTCTCTATCCTCGACACAGGCTGAGCGGCGTCAGGATAGGGAAACGAGTGAACGAACATTGTCAGTGAGACCCGTTTCTGTGATCTGGATGAATAATACGGCTTTGTACGAGTCTCGCTAAGCTCATTCGAATTACCTTCATAGTTCTAATAGTTCCGGAGTGAAAATGTGGCCACCGTTAACTTGGAACTCTCCCCTGCGATCTGGATTCATAATATGGGCTTCAACTCGTCTCGACGAGCCCTTTCCAACAACACCTCAGCTACCTTCCTAGGCATAGTAGTTTCTGAGTTAAAGGTGATCGACAGATAGACGCGCAAAACGAAACTTCGGGGTGGTCGAGCGAGAGGTTAGAGCACTGGCTTTTCTTGGTCACGGGCAAGAGGTTAGCAGCTCAGAAAATTTAAAAGAACTGAATACATAGATCAAAGATTTAATTCAAGTTCATGATTCAACTACTTTAAATTGAATGAAACATCTATTTAATTGGGTCAGGGACAAATCGTTTTGTTGCTCATTGGTTATTGCTGTCGGTATTATCCTTTATTTCCATCTACCTCCTGTTTCAGAGATATTTGAACCACCGATTGAATTTCTTCGTAATTTTCCGGTGATCTTAACGACCATAAGAAAAAGTATACTTTGTCTAATAAAATCAGCAAGGTAACATAGGGAAATGTTTAAAAATTTACATAAAATAAAAACTTATGAGGTGGATTTTTTTGTATTACTGATTATTCTTTTTAACTTTTCCTTCGTTTTATGCAACAATGGGCACATGCTTTTGTTACCACTTCGAGCAGGGAATATTTTAATAAGTTTAAAAGTAGTATCACTGCTACTGTGATTACTTAGGTGCAGTCAAATATTGAACATAAAATTGTCATACTTTTTAACACAAGGAAGTAAATTAAAGTGTTTAACTTTTTTTATATTGAACATTTCAAAGAGTTTCGTAAATTTGTAGAGTCCCAGATTTTCACTTTTGAAATATAGCAACCGTAGGTTTGAAGTATTTTAGGGTACCATGACGCCTCAATTCTTCTGTTAGTGGTATTGGAAATATCAAGCTCTAGAGCTCATTTTCCCACGCTTTTGGAAGTCTATATCGCTGAAATGAAGCATTTATCATATTCTTTTTAAGCTTCATGTCAGGAATCCCGTGAAATAGTTTCGTTTGTGTTATTTTGCAACAACCTGTATATAACGAAAGGGAAGTCGTAACTTCAAATTTTACACGAGAAGATGAAAGAAAATGCTCCTGCACAAATTTATTTCCAGCAGAGTGGTCCTCGAAGTGATAATAAAAAAATATGGAACAATATGCAATGGAAAAATATTATCAGTTACTACCCGTTGCAAATGGCAGTGCCGCTGTTTACGTCAGTTACTCAGTTTTATCAGTTACTCAGTCGCTGGTTTGAGAGAGAGGACGAGTGTTGCCAACGCACAATATCGAAATCAAACTTAAAACGTCAGGTTCCAATTGGCTCAATAGATTTAAGTACATTTTATATAATTTGTTACATTCTTAAACTTTACAACATACTCCAAAAACAGTGAAAGATAGTATATTTTTAGGAATTTATTTATTTATGGTCTTTAGACATAGGTTTGTTGATCTTGCTTTAATAACATCATATGAATGCAAGGTGTCATTGTAAATTATTTATTCTCACACACACATACATACACACACACACACACACAGAGAGAGAGAGAGAGAGAGAGAGAGAGAGAGAGAGAGAGAGAGAGA
>JAGDQP010009115.1:27084-60508 GCA_022664845.1 Lepisma saccharinum
TCTCTACAGCACTGGGAGAAGAAGTTTTCACACTATTAATGTGAAATTTGGCATTGTTATTGAAAAACGTCTGAATTTTTTAAATCTTTAAACTAAATTAGACAAAATCACTGTTTAGCCCCTTTTGGCAGCGCAAACACGAAAGTTCATTTCCTTGGGAGATTCAATGTTAAATTTTTGAAGCAGTTTTCTTCAATAATGATTTGTAAGGATTTTGCGACAAGTGAGTATTATTAAATACAAAATGCAATAACAATCATCCACAATGCTAATACAGGTGTCTCCAAAATTATCTTGGCTAAGGCCTCCCTTCGGATGCAAGGGGCGTAACAAAGGGGTGGGTAGAGTGTAAAAAAAAAATCCGAAATTCTAATTTGGGAATGCTAGTTAGCATCAGATTAATCACAAATGCCACAGAATTAATGCTCCGATGCTCCTTTCATGTGCCAGTGACTAATATGAGGCTTTACCCCCATTCCAAAAATCACTTTAAAATTTCACCATAAATATCTTTAGCAGGGACATACAAGCAGAAGCTATTTTTTTAAAAATCTAGTAGTGTGAAATTTGGTATTATTGCAGAAGAACGTATGCATTTTTCAAATGTGGAATGTTATTTTGGTAACGCACTGCCTTAGAGGGGACAGGAGACGTAGCATATAGTGACGGATCGATATAAAAATTTCTAATTTTAATTTTGAAATGCCAATGAGTGAGATTAATCACAAATGTCACAGAATTAATGCTCCGATTGTGCTTGCATGTGTCATTGACTGATATGTGGCTCCAGCCTCACTTCCAAAAATCACTTTAAAAATTCACCATAAATATCCTTAGCAGGGACATACAGGCAGAAGCTATATATTTTAATCTCTTAGTGTAAAATTTGGTATTATTGCAGAAAAATATATAAATTTTTCAAATCTGGAATGATATTTTGGTAACGCACTGCCTTAGAGGGGACATAGGGGGCGTTGCAAAAGATGTTGAAGTGTTACAAAAATTCAAATTTTTATATTGGGAGTGCCAATAAGCGTTTATTAATCACAGTCACAGATTTAATGCTTCGATGCTCCTTGCATGTGCCAGACTGACATGGCTGCAACCTCAACTCCAAGAATCACTTGAAAAAAATTCACGATAAATATCCTAAGCAGGGACATACTAACAGAAGCTGAATTTTTTGTACAATTAATGTGGAATTTGGCATTTTTGAGAAAAATGTTTGACTTTTAGAGCTGTAATGTTATTTAGGCAACGCAGCTTCTAAGGGTTGGAAGTGAGGAGTAACAAAGAGAAGAGGGATTATAAAAGCACAACTTTTTTCATTTTTTGAATTACAATCAGCGTCAAATTAATCACAAATATTCCACAATAAATCCTCCGATTCTACTTGCAGATGTTAGTGTCTGTCTTCGGGGCTGGAGCCCTATTCCAAGAATCACTTAAAAGAACTACACGGTAGATGTTCTTTGTGTGGCTATACTATGAGAGGCTAATGTTTTTCTCACAACTAATGTAAATTTTGGGATTCTTGTAAATAAATATTGAATTTTTCACATTTGCAACGTTATTTTGGAAACGTGCCGCCTTAGGGGAAGCACAAAGGGCGTTACAAAACAACATTTGCGGCCCAGAGTAAAATTTGGATTAAAAATAAACCAAATTTTACATTAAATGTACAATGTAAGTATAAGTATGTCGCTACTGAGTATATTTACCATGAAGTTCTGTTAATTGATTTTTGGAATAGGGTTTCCGCCCCAAACCATACACTGGCTCATTCAATTAGCATCGAAACATTAATTCTGTGACTTCGATTAATTTGATAGATATTGGTATTCCCAAAATAAAATTTTGAATTGCTTAACATCATTTGTTACACACACGTTGCGAACATTATATACCAACTTCAAAGAACTGAATTGTGTTTCTGCAAGAATGCAACGTTCATACATCAATCATTAAAAAATATTAGCCTCTGCCTGCATGTCTCTACTAAGCATATTTATCATTACCATTATTTTCTTTCAAGTGATTTTTGCAATGACTCTTGTGCCCCCTCTAAGGCAGTGCGTTACCAAAATAACATTCCAGATTTTTAAAAAATCATAAATTGTTCTGCAATAATGCCAAATTTCAGATCAACTTGTTACAAAATTAGCTTCTGCTTGTATGTCCCTGCTTAGGATACTTAGCGTGAATTTTTGGAAGGGGGGTTGGAGCCCTATACAAGTCACTGGCACACGCAAGGAGGATCGGAGCATCAATTCTGTGACATTTGTGATTAACCTCACGCTCATTGAAATTCCAAAAATAAAATTAAAATTATTTATAGGAGTTCACCACTTTGTTACGCCTCCAATGCCCTTCCTAAGGCAGTACGTTACCAAAATAACATTCCAGAATTGAAAAATTCATACATTTTTCTACAATAATACCAAATTTCACACTGATTTTAAAAATTAGCTTCTGCCTGTATATCCCTACTAAGGACATTTATGGTGAGTTTTAAAGTGATTTTTGGAAGGGGGGTCTGGAGCCCGATATCAATCACTGACACATGCAAGAAGTATCGGAGCATTAATTCTGTGACATTTGTGATAAATGTGATGCTCATTGGCATTCCAAAAATAAAATTAGTAACTATTTGGCAATCAAACTTTAGAACTAATACAAATGCACTCCAAGGGAGAATTGCGTCTGTTAAAAAGTGTTGCCAATAGACAATATGCATATAGCTTGGTGTCTTAAATTACTCCGTTTGACGGCACCTGGGTTGAGATACGACTTCCTAGTTATTATGAAACATGTTCCTTTCAAGGATCTATATACGTGTGAGTCACTCATGTAAGATGGAGATGGAATGTTTAGTCTCATTCAATTGCTTGGATAGTACTGTAACTGGACTAGAAAACTTAATATTCCTTGCATGTCCCTCGACCTGATCCTCAGTTTTTGTTTGGTCATTCCTATCATATTCGCATGTGATTTAATGCACGCAAGCGATTCCATGCTGTCTGAATAGAAACCCTTGTAACCGAAGAAATAAAATTTGGACAGGAGGGCATAAGGTAGTTTTGCCAACCCTCTCAATTGACAGGGAGTCTCCCGAAATCGCGTTCTCTTTCCAGGACGGACCTTGATATCTCCCGGAATGATGTTATTTATATTATTTTTGTTTGTATACAAGGTGCGTCACGGCCAACGGACGGTCGAAGCAGAAAGAGGGAGTAAAGACATAGATAGGGGACATTGAACTCGCTCGGCCATGCCATTGTCGACTCGGATTGGATCGTCAGGGTTCGGCATGGATCGGAGTGACAGTCCTTACGAACTCAGTTGTAGTCATGGCACCGTAAACATTACAGATAGCGTGTTCGCATCTGACGGTTTCCTGAAAATTGGCGAGTCGATTATTGAAACACAGCGGCTCTTCAATATCGGGCGTCATCAGGCCATTTCAAGACACAATACCATCTTGAGGTGGGTTATAACAAATGGGACTTCTTGACCAAGAATTTTGGGAGAGGGTAGAAGTGAACATTTGAATTCGCCAAAATCGTCATCATTTAAGTGATATTTTTTCCCGTATATAATCTGCCTCAAATAGCATATCAATATCATAACATTTGCACTACTAGAATTCTGTCTCTTTGCTAATCGCTCGTTTCCCTTGACGTTCAGGAAATTAATTCTGGAGAAAACGAAGACCATTGAAGAGTGCAAGAAAGAAGTATGAACCAAACGCTTTCACTTTTCTGGAGAAATTAATCCTAAATCTACAGAAGTTATACGATTTTGATAAACCTACAGTAGTTTGAATTGAACTGAATTTATTTTAAGGCCTTTAGGCAAGTATGGCTCAGGCCGTATGGATGATGATGGGATGAACTAGTGGAATGAAGAAAGTGGGAGGAAACGGGAGCATCCCGAAAAAAAAAACGCGCACACGGTGTTTGTCCTCCACAAACCCACATGGCATGAGCAGGGATCGATCCGACGACCCTACAGTGGTGAGCGCGTGGCCCCTACAGTAGTATAAAATTCTCTCCTTGAAAAAGCTAGGTAGTGGAATAACTCGAAGACACTTCTGTGAAAATCTGAAATTTAAAGTTGATATATGGACAATCAATAAGATTGCTTTGTGTAAAACACAGAATAGACTTATGAGAAAACGTTACTTATTGCAAGAAAGTTGCGGATCACTTCCTTAGTAGAATGTTTAACATTAACCGAATATTTAATATTAAGCAGCATTAAGTGAAATATTAGCCTCGATACATTAATAAATGAAAATATAACAAATCTAAATTATATTATTAGGTGGCAAAGAGGTTTTAACTTTTTTTTTATCTTTCGTTTTGCTTTGTGTGTGTAAGGGCATGTGAGCAATGCTGATTATGGACATCTGTAATTACCTTGTTGGACTTAGAGGGCTATACTGCAGCTGAGAGACGAATGGGTATCCCGGCCGCTACAGCCAGGCGATGAATTCGGCAATATCGTACTACAGGTCAGACTGGCAATTTACGATCTCCTGGTCGTCCTCTTGTGTCTACCGAGGCGGAAGATGCGAGATTAGTAAACGAAGCCCAGTTAGACCCACTAAGGACATCTAGACAGCTAAGGGAAGCTTCCCACTTACCTGGTAGTACGCAGACAGCGCTCCAAAGGCTTGATTAGGTTGGATTACGTTGCCGGTCGTCTTGCTGCCGTGAAGGAAAAACTCTCAGACGAACACAAAATTTACCGTCTCGCATTTGCACATGCGAATGTGGATCGCATCTGGGAAAACGTAGCTTTCTCAGATGAATCCACATTCAAAACATCAAATGAGGGGCACCGTTTTGTGTATCGTCCGAGGGGCACCCGATATGACCCTGGATATGTGGCTGCTTGCAATCGCAGTGGTCGTGTATCTATTTCATGTTGGGGTTGGATTTCCAGTCGCGGTGCAGGACAGATAACACAGAATTGAAGGGCACCTGGACAGTGCTCAGTACTTACACATCATGAGTAACATCATGGTGCCATCGGTACGTGTACTACAGCTCATGGTGTTATTCAGTTCCAGCAAGACCAGTCTCCAATACATACTTCCCGTGTGGTTCAGGAATTCTTCGCAGGGCAGCGATTGATTTAATTAATTGAATGGCCGCCTTGTGGAGCACACCTCAATCCCATGCAAAATATGTGGGCAGAGGTGACGCGTACTCTAAGGGACAGATGGCCTGAGAGACATCCACCAAGAACTCGGGATGACCTGTGGTACCTTGTTTCCGGGGCATGGCTGGAGGTAGGGGAAGGAGATAGATTTGTCAGCCATCTAATAGATTCCATGCCCAGAAGAATGGAACGTGTAATAAATGCAGAAGGGTCTTGGACACAGTATTAGTGTCCCCCACCCCAACTATCAAAATAGCCCTTTTTAGGACTACCTGAACTTTTCTGAAAATGTTTCTCGTAGCAACCACTCCTTGCATCATATTTTTGTGGAATTCTACTAATTAAGAAAAAGAAAAGGTCTCTCTTGGACTCGAACTCAAGACCTGACGAGTAGGAATACCGCGCTCTACCACTGAATAAACATCAACACACCTACAAACCCATTCGGAAGAAACATGACTTAAATTTCCGGTGTTCGATGATAATGCTATTCATAACAGTTTGTACTAAACTTGGGATATTCCGAAACCCCGGAGTCTCGATGTAGCAAATATTTGAACAGACTTAGAATGAAAATTTTCGAATTTACTTCCATTACTCAATTAGTGAAAGTGCGGATTTATACGGTTTCTTTCCTACAACCCTGTCAAGTTTTTATATTATGTTTCATATTTTTGATTATGGTATTATCACTTTCTACAATTGCGAAATTCCGAAATCTCTACATTCTGGAATTCGGTAATTGAATAATTGACTCTCTAATGCTATCTACTCGACCACCACTGGTTCTTATAGAAGATATGTCACAAAACCTCAGGTTGAAACGGCTGATTGAAAAGAAAATCATAGGGCGCGCTCTCATAGAAGTTACTTTATAACTTCTTCAATTTGTTTCTTTTCAATCATGCATGAACATTTTTTACATTTTAGTACGAATTGCTTAACAAAAGGATGTCTTTAAAAAGTTCTTTATTACGACTGTCTCGACCGTGCAAATGAACAGCACAGGAATTGGAATAAGATAAAGATAAAATGAATTTTATGTGTACCAAATAGAAAATTGATAGGGGGAATGGAATGTTAATAATACTTGTGCGTATGCCCACCACTAACCTGGGCTGCACCTCCCAGAGGCTCCGGCGACCAGCTCCCTTCGGACGCACCGTGTCCCCCTTGCACACCTCGCTAGGTGTGCATCCAAATACATCCCAGCTTTCAGAAGCAATCAGCTATTTATACACATAATAGCAATTATTAAATAATAAATATGAACATATAAAAATATGTTTTTAAGTCTTCAGAGTACCATCCAAGCATTCGCCTGGTGTGACTGAGGCAATCCTTTACCAAGGAAGGCGAATACAGAAAGGGTATTCCAATAATGTACGAATTACCATGTGGCCTCCAACTAACCGGGATCAAGAAGGTGAATGTCTTCCCAGTGTTCATCTAGTGAACCTGAGGAAAACCTTACCTTGAAGCGACAAACACCTGGTAGGATATTCTGGGACGACGTAGCTTAAAGGTAGACATAAATGGGGGAATTGACACTAGAAACCAAATGGAATAATAAGCTCAACTCTTATAAAAAGGTGGATTTATTAATCCTAGAACTGAACACTAATCATGGGAAAACGGGCGGAACGAGTCCCACCAGTGGCAATGAATTTCATACCAAGCATTCCGAATCACAGTTCCACTTACCAGACAGGGGTCGCTGGCTCCGACGTTCTCAAATTCCAACAAGGCTCCAACCATGTAAGAACCAGCTAGCTCGCTAATTCCAAAGTGATGCCCAAATAATTCTGTCCCATAGAATGACTGGCTCTATGGTGCCCAAAGCCTTCCCAGGCTTTGGCTGGACGAGCAGGTCACGAACAGCAGGATCTGCCGAATTCGAGCAATGCCGCGCAGGCTCACAGCGATCTCTCCCAACTCCACTCGGTAGACCCTCGCTAACCTCTCTTCTCCGTTCTCCTTTGTTGTCGCTGTATTTATGTCAAAAGCGGTATTACAGGAATTTCTTCCGTGTTGAGGCAACGACCCTGGCGTGACAGTTCAAATTGTTTCCTGTCTGAGCTAGAAACAGTGGCGGCTTCGAAGTGTGTTTTCCCATCCTGTTCATATCCTCCCATTTAAATTTTTGATCAGTCTCCGCTGATTAAGAAATAGGTGAGAGGGTAGAGACTGGGATCCGCTTCGACAGTCTTATCATGATTAGAGTTCAAGATCGTACAAAATTCACTTTTTATTTATAAACAATTCTTTCCTTATTTTAGTGTGTTATCCTTTTTCCCAAAAATAAAGCAAACAAACGACAGACATCACGACCTGCTGATGTGAAGCTCCGTAGAGTTCCAGGTGAAAAAATAAAAAGAGAAGAAAAACACACTTGAATGGATTAATGTAAACAAATAAAAAACATATCATTGCAGTCTTTGAGCTGCTTGCTTGCACTTTTTGTCCAAGCGATAAAAAACGATAAAAGAAATAAAACAATGTCTTTATGAACAGTTCTGGTGACACTATCGTGAGCCGTATCCTCGTTGCTGCTTTTCATCATTCATCATTGCCAGTTAGTCTGAAATTACGAAAAAAAAAAAAACCTGGTTAAAATTATTTACACATATGCACTTCACTGAGCGGTCGTAAATCTATTGTCGCATGTAGAAACATGTCCTTCATTACAACGTAGGCTTTCACTTAGGTAGATAAACTGAGGTACAAAAGGGAGGAGGAGAGGGTAGATAGGAGGTAGAAAAGTACTCACAAAGATTTGTTCCAATTGGAAAGCGCGGAAGAGTGGAATTCTGATTCTTTCTTGCTTTACTTCATTACCATCTGGAAGGCTTATGAACGCATAACGAATAACATACACTATAGTATAACGTGGGAGGGGGGGTTAGAGCAAAAATTGGGAGGTGATTCCGAAACATATGGAGGGTTAATTTCCGAAAAGAAACGAGCATAGAAGCAGCTGTTGAATTCCTTTATTCGAAGTTACTTCTACGTGCGATTGCAAGAGCAAAGTCCGATTTCATAATGTGGGACTGGTAACCTATATCTTAGAGTTGAAGATGAACCCGTGACCTAATGGCACACATATTTGAATACCCTATTAAAGACATGTGGCTATGTAAAAAAATAAAATAATAAAAAAAAAAAAAAAAAACCCGCACTCAACCTGAAGTGCTGACTCCCGTAGGAAAAATATTTCTAACGTGAATTTAACCAATAGCCCTTACTAGTAAAAAAAGAAAGCACAAGCAACGCGTAGTTACACAATCAATAGTCAGCGTAAACTTTTCCTGACAACCGGCTAACTTTGAGTTCTGTCTATGCAAGACAACAGGAAAGAGCTCCGTACAAAAAACATCAAAGTCTACATAACAAAGTATGATCAGCACAATGTTGGCTTCACATATCTACAGCAAAACTACTGAATCAGTAAAAACTGAAAGGAAGGAGGGGGGGGGGGGGGAAAAAAGAATATGTTGATGCCGACTAACACATCACGAGAAAACAAGTCAACAAATTAATAATAAATTTCTTAGAGCTTGAACCGAATTGAATAATGACAACCTTACATAACTTGTTGATTGTAGCACCGATGTCAACGAAACTTGCAAAAATAAACATCCGAAATTTTCCAAAACTTTGAGGAGATACTTGACTTCCCACACAATGCTGTCAAGTACATTTTACCTGAAAACACCTAAACTAAAGGTAGACACTTCTACGACCCTATAATAGTAGTGTCAACCAAAAGCACTGCTTTTGTTGAGTAACTAACCAAACATACTGCCAAGTAACGTCTGGCAAAAATGCAGGGATAACTTGCAGGCGATTTAGAGAAACTCTAATCAATCGGCACAAAATTCCACAAGCACACAAGAGCGAACTCAACGAAATGTGGGTGGCCACAGCATTCGGTCTTGTCCTCGTAAACAAATTCCCATGCACACGACTATTTGCTGAAAGAACACGCTTGCAGCCTATAGACCCACACAAACAATCCGATAATCCCTACGAAAACATCCTACACCGTTCCGCAAGAGAAACATCGACATGATCCGAAACGTTCGAGCAACACTGATTCTCGATATCAGCAACGCCATTAGACTGTAAACGAAAACTGGCCCATGTTCAGCTATCAGACAAACTACCAATGGAAAATACAAAAGATGGGAAACAAAAACTTAAATACTCAAAAAATCACTGACACACAAAAAGGTGTCTTCACGATGAGCTCGCTAGTTCCAAAGTGACGCCCAATTCATTCTGTTCCATAGAATAACTGGTTCTATGGTGCCCAAAGCCACGGGCAGGTCATGAACTTAGAAGAAGAAGAAATACATCTGTACGTTTTTCTCAATTGCGAAGGTTCATCCCTTCTTACAGGGCTCGAACCTGGCATCTTTGGTTTACTGTTTCCGAAGATACCGGAAATTGGACTTTGAGAATTTTCAGCTCAGAACAGCCTAATCAATGCGGTCAACCTTCTTGGAATAGGCTGTACATGGTTCCTTTTGGGTACTGGAACAATTTAAGTTAAGATAGGTTCTAGTTTTATTTGGTAAGTGGATATCGGGAATAGTTAATCTGGTGGATTACTTATAGAATAATTTTGGTTACGATAATTGATATTGTCTTGTCTATTGGTACATGTTTTTGGAAGGAAATTTTGAATTGTGCATGGATTTGGGTTTAATTGGTGGAATCCCTGGTGTGTAGTTAGAAACGAGTTATGGAAAATGTAGTATGTAACTTTGGAAGAAATTCAGGGATGATGTATAGTTTAGCATTTGGTTGCAAGTAGAATTTGGATCCTAACAGAGAAAAATGTGTATTTATTTATTTTTTGAAAGATAATGGCGGACTGTGGTGGTAACGGTGCATGCTAAAATTGGAAGGATTTCTGAGAACATACTTTTTAGTGCCGTAGGCTAGTTGGACTGTGAGAAATATTGGAATCACGGATGGTTTGGAGGGGGAAGTAGGTAGATGGATTTAAAGGTATTTTTTTGGAGCATGCATTTTGCATGACCTTATGCAGAGAATCGCATTGGCTTAAATAGGTAATTCAAAACTACATGAAGTGAATATTGAAGGATAATTTTAGAGGTTACGAGCCTTTAACAATTTATCTCCTCATAGGATAAGATTTTATTCTGTTTATTGTAATAAAGCCTCCAATAATATTATATAGTGAGAGTGCAGTGAAATGGGTAATGAAGTTTGACATTTTCCCAAAAATGAGCCAAGTATATCTACAGAGTATCTTATTAACGAGCTCCTAATAGAAGACGTAGAATTTTGCGAATTGAAATCCCGACTGCTAAGGCACCGTCGAGTAATGTTTACTTGAAGGATTTTTTTATACCTATTTTTTATCTGTATTATTGTTACTTAGTGGCGTGTGACAGGCTTTTGCTATACATATTCTTCAAATAAAATGTTTCGTATACTGCATATTTCGTTTTCGCAACTAAGTACTTCTAGGTGAGAACTTCAATCTCCGAAGTGTGTGTCGTTCCAAAGTGACATAAATCACTGGTGGTTGCAATTCCCAGCTAGTTTCAAATTCTGACCACACCGCCCACCTGTAAGCATCCCACTTCAATACCGTCCAAATATTGAAGGGCTTTGGCTTAGAGATGTGCGCTGTGCTGATCAGTAAAGACGTAGCTCAGATAACTTACAACACTAAATATTTGGCTAACCAAACGTTTTCTCTGGTCTTACTTACTAATTGGAATAGGTACAGGTATTTGGAAATTAAAGTAAAGAATTTTCGTTTAAATAATATGAAATGCAACAGCAGTAAAACCGTATAGATCGGTGGACCATTTCCAGAATTACTCAAATAGCAAAGAATCAAGAGAATGATGTCAGCTTTCTAAAATAGTCACTTAGTTAAATTACTGAACAATCAAAGATGTAAAACAAATGAATATGATTAAACTGGACTTCATTGTTAGTCATCGCAATTCTATTCGAACAAACAATTTACATATTAATCAATCAGATAATCAATCCAATAAACAACCAGAGCCTCAACAGACATGAGTAAACGTTCGTTATGGCATCATACCACTTACTTGCAATATTACTCTTGCCACGCAAGACGAACTCGGTAGTGGTTTCAGTACCACGGTGTGCTTTCGACTAAATTCTAAAACTCCAATCTGTCACTTGTCACCTTCTGAGTGATTGCGTTAGCCTACAAGGAAATTTCCATAAATTTTGAAAGTCATGCCTGTGCTTCTGTTCGTGTTGCGAGGTGCAAGTAAATCTTGGGCTATCAGCATTTACGTCATACCTGTTAAGTTCTTTTCTTCCTCGTTTTAGCTTTAAACTCGCAGGTTCATCGCTATTCGGTTTTAGCAAGGCTGTTACATTCCTACAATACTAGCTTTCTATTCTCAAATATTTCTTTTGTACATCCTTTGTCAATTGTTATGTTTTAGTACATACATGAAAAATGGTTTTGAATTCTTTGATATTTGACATTATACTTATACTTATCTTCCAATTTACCCTTGGAAAATTTTCTTTTTAAAATGATGTGTCAGATGTCGCATTGTTCAAGACTCGATTAACATTTTTTTTAAGAGAAAACTAAAACTATAGACATGTTTAAAATTACAATTCTCTGTGTTCATAATAATTATGGTACAAATTGAGATGGATGGCCAGAGTTCCTCCATATTTTTCACTTCTATAGATTTATTTAGTAGGTGTAAATATTAGTTTTAGTATAATAAGTAAGTAAATAAAGTGTAACCGTATATTTTAATCCCAATCTAATTATATTTTATTTGAATGCAAAATAATTTCATTATTCTATTTTAATTAAATATTTCGAACCTGGATCGAAAAACATACTCCGCCTTTTTTTTCGGGGGGGTGGGGGTGAATACTTTCTACAACGAGGCATGGAAAAGAGTTGGGAAAATTTAGAGAGAAGCGGTCACAAAGAAAGGCTACGATGTTATCCAGAAAGGTAAGCCAACAGTGTGACCAGGCCATAAAAGCGGCAGAACCACTGAGGTAGCCGAAAAACACACACAAATTATGATCAGAGTGAAAAGCGAGAGAGGTAACGAACGGAGTGAAAAAGTGGCTTCCTGAAGGAGATATGAAGATTACGAACATCGGAAAATATTAATATGAAAAATAACAATAAAACAATAATAATAATGAGAAGCGGATATATGTAAGTGAAAGGATAAAAGATGAAAGCTAAACGAAATACTAGAGGAGTTAAAGAGGAAAAAGAGAAAGAACTGGGATGCAGGAAACTCACTCACATGCAATTTAGGGCAGGTTCAAAATTGAAGGACAGAATAGAGATAAATTTATTTCAAGTAATACTAAATTGCTAATGAAACTACGTGATGGCGCGTTCCGTAAATTCAAACGAACCAGACTGCAACTTATTGGGAAGAATACCTAGGTATAAAGGGTTACGCAATTTCACTACGTCAGTTATTCGACAAGAAAAAATGGCATACGTTTCATACTGCATTAACATTGGAAAAAATAACAGAGATAAACGCAAACTTCTGCGTGAACTTGGAATAGGAAAGAACTCCCCTCAATCTATCCCGAAGGAGTTTAACGACCCGAATATTATGAACAATCATTTTCTGTTAGCAACTAATGCCCTTGTACCTAAAACTGATCTTAGTCCACATATCGCATGATATTCTAATCATCTAGCTCAGAAAGTTAGACGAGTTTTCCCTACTCCCCGTAAATGAGAACGACGTACGGAAGGCTGTATACAGTATTAAATCAAATCCAGCAGGGTTGGACGAAATAACTAAAATGCTGAAACTATCATTGCCGTTCATATTGTCACCACTGACAGATATTATAAACTCTTTCAGTACCGTCTGTTTCCCTAATGTATGGAAACAAACTAAGGTGCTACCACTAAAATATATATATATATATAAAAAACTACAGTCACATCACTTAACGAGACACTGCCATTATCGGTAGTATTAATCTTCTCAAAAGTAACTGAAAATAAAATAAAATTTTTTTCCCAACAACCGAATATTTTTATTGGTAATGAAGGTATTTTACCTTCGGTTCAGTCGGGATTCCGACGTTCTCATAGTACGGCAAATGCTCTTTTAGAAGTCACCGATGAAATATTACATGCGTTAAATGATTCGTTTGTAGTAGTTTTGGTTCTTTTAGATCTAACAAAAGCGTTTGAGTTAGTTGAACATAATCTTCTTGTTGCTAAAATGAAGCACTATAATTTTTCTACTTTGAGTATTGATTGGTTTAAATCACATTTACAAGGTAGAGAACAGCGTGTTTTTCTGAGGTCTCCTGATATTAAAATTTCTGAGCCTTTGTCTCTGAAAAAAGGCGTTCCTCAAGGATCAGTATTAGGCCCAACTTTATTTTCTTTGTATGTTTCAGATTTAGTTCCAGTTGGTAAAAACGCCCAAATTCACTGTTACGCTGATGCCGCGCAGTTATTTATTAAATCCTCACCAGGAAATTTGAAGCGAACAATAGATCTTCTTAATGAAAATCTGCACAATATACACGAATGGTGTAGCAAAAACGGGTTAGTCATTAATCCATCAAAATGTACCTATACAGTTATAGGGATAGCTACCCAACTTCAGAAACTGAAACAATCAGAATTAAACATAAAATTAAGTAACTATACCATCAGATATTCATCTAGTATTAAAAATCTTGGATTATTAATAGACATAAATCTTAACTGGAAGCCTCATGTAGCTAACGTATGCTCACGTGCACTAAATAACTTAAGATGCCTATATAGATCACGTGACTTGCTCACTGCAAAAACAAAATTGTACCTAATACAGACACTAATTATGCCCTTGTTTGACTATGGTGATGCTGTATAAGGTTCTTCCCTTCAAATCAACAAAGTCCATTCAAAGAGTCCAAAATTCCTGCATTCGGTTTGCTTTCAACCTTCGTAAATTCGAACATATCCTCCCTGTATTAAAGGAGAACAACATTTTTAAATGAATCGAAGAAGGTTCTTTCGTTTTTGCTGCACAATTCATAACACCATTCACAAGAAATCACCCTTATCTCTAGGTCTAGTATCCATAAGTACGTTACGCGTAATAGGTCAACATATAATGTTCCAAGATACAAACTCACACAAATAACTGGATCCTTTTCTGTATCAGCTGTGAAAGCCTAGAACTCCTTGCCAAATGCAACTACATGTGCAAAAACGCTTAAGGAATTCAAAACTCTTTTAAGTGTATATTTGCTTAATCAGCAAAGACTATTCTCTTCTACCAGTGAAATTTAAATGTTTTTATAGTGTTGTGTAAGTAAGGCACTTTTCATGTACGTTTTTATTCTGTCTTTTTTCTATTTTGTATTTGTGTGTGTCTTTTTTCCATTATTTTATATGTATTATCATTGTATATTTAAGTTTCATACGTTTTTATAGTGTTGTGTAACTAAGGCATTTTTCATGTACTTTTTTTAAAATTCTATCTTTTTTTCTTATTTGTATTTGTGTGTGTGGGTGATTTTTTAAAAAATTATTATGTATCTATTATCACTGTATTTGACAAGGGTTAGATGGAAGAATAGCTATTAGCTGAAACTCGCCTGCTGAAATAAAGGGAATTACAAATTAAATTAGATACATGACTGCTCCAATCTGTTCTTCACTGTAGCAGGTGATTCAGGACAGAAATTTCCGAACATTAACAAAGAAAGTTTAGTCAAATCTATGGCCGTAATGTAAAACGTGTTGAGGTATGATTATGTAGTTATGATTTGGAGGGGTAATGAGATAGTTGTTGACGCGGCTGGTCACAGATGTCTTTGTTTCGCAAAAATTGAAAACGGGAACAGAAATTACAGCGTGCAAGATAAATAAAATTGCAGGGAGCGCAGTGTCGGAATGAGTATAGCTTGTACGTGATAAGATGTTCAAAAGTCTGGCTTAGAAAAAAAAATATAACGGCTTTTGCAGTGAGATTTCTGGAAATATCAGGTTTAATAAGAAGGGGCCGTATTGATGCAGTTATAGTCAGGATAGTTTTTAGATTTGGGGGTCTACGGTACACTATTTTGGGGTATGAGGGAAAAGCTCTTGCAATTGCAAGGTGTCAGGAGGGTATGTACTAGTCTTTGGACTTTCTACAGCACTGAGTGAGAATACTGCGAGCGAAAGGAGCTTCCTGGGAAGGCAAGTTGAATTTACTGTCATTCGCGCTATTAAGGCTGAATTATTTATGGATGAATTGACTGGGGTATCCACGGTAGAGAAGAGTTGAAGCGGAGGTATTGTAATAATTTTGACCTAGGTCGTCAGAGGAGCAGATGCGGATACCTCAGGGGATATGAGAGAAAGCGTTTGATATAGCGTAGATGGAGATATTGCATGGTGTGTTGGTAGGTTTGATGAGAAAGTAAGTTTTAAGTCGATTGTTCTGAGCCAAATATCCACATCTAGGAATGTTCTGTGTTCTCTGGGGAAAGACCAGGTTGAATTCTTGCAGGAATGTTTCCGGTAACTCTTGTCCATGAGTTCAAATTAAGAACATGTTATCGTTCTAAAGTCAGATGAAATGTGTGATGTGTGGAATTAACATGCTTCGCTAGGCGTCCCATGAAATATTGGCGTAGGAAGGGATCATACGGTTGCCCATGGCCATGCTATTGATGTGTAGATAATTGTGTTTTCTAAAGTAGCAGCAGCTCATGAAAGAACGAACTGTGCTCACTAGAGAAAAAAAAAATATGTTCTGGGTTTCTGAGGATTGGGGCGTATATCGATAAAATATTGAAGGACAACGAGGTCATGAATGTGTGGAATATTGGTATACAGTTCCGTCACGTCAACTGAAACCAAGACGGTTTCTGGCGGAAGCGGGTTAGAAATAGGATGTATTGCGGATGACTGAGGAATTATAATGAACGCTTTTTCTCGAGGGAGAGATAAAGGATGTATATAAAAACAAAGAACCATATTCATATTTGTACATATTTTCAAAAATATTTTCCAGTTCTTACAAATGTTAACTAGTGCCAAACACTAAGAAGACGTAGTATAAAAATATAAAACTGAATGTATATATAAGTATATATAAAAAACCTGAAGGAACAAATAAGTTTAACAAAATAAAACCAATAAGCCATAAAATAACTGGATAATTTACAAAAATAAACGGAATAGTCTTTTTTAAAAACGAACATTCAGTAAATTGAGCTCTTGGCTCATTGTTTTCCAACAAATGCAACACTAATAAGGAATATGAATAAAGTCTACAAAGCCTACAAATATATATATATCTTCAAAGTCTACAAAAATTAGATATAACAAGGACTTTTTAAAGTTGCGCAGTTAACGCTACGTAGAATTGCTGTATTAAAATAACAGTACCTCATTTATGCCGTAACTAATAAAATGAACAAGGTTCTACAAAAATAACATACTAAAACATTAAAAGAAATTATTACACTATGCAATCACAAAATAATAACAGTATGTAATATTCAGTAAGGAGTAACGCTGCCTAAATTCTACACATTTCGGCTTTATGTTATTTACGTTTTCCACATAAATGTGTTTCAGATTATATTCAATTATGTACACCGAACCTCGCACAAAATATGAACTTACAAATAAAGCGTATATAGTTAGCGCAAGAGAACTTCAACTGAGTATCATCAAAGCGTTTAAAGCTTTTAAATACTAGACAACTTCAGGATCTGAATTTCTTCTTGTTCCCTTTACAACTACCTCCGGTGATTCAGGTTTCACCAACACGACTTCTGAAGCTGTGGGAATAGGTTTCCAAGCAGTACCATCACCAACGCACTCTCCTCTAGCACGTAACATTTCCTGCTTAATAATAATTTCATTTGTTAAATATGCTTCTCTGCGAATTTCATCTTGTAGTTCCCTTGGTGTATCTGGTATGCACCATTGTACAGCCATCATTACAAATGCAACAACGTTCTGTGAAAGATAACGAATTTCAGTATTTGAATATATCTATGAAAATAAGACAGACTAACTATAGGACATATGGACAGAGTAATATTTTTCTCTCTAATGGAATGTAAGAATAGGATATTTTATGAACAGAATTGGTTTAATTCACTCTGAAACTTAGTCCTATTTATTATTGCAACTAGTTTTGTTAATAGAATACGGTTACCATTTTTTACTAAAGAATGGAAGTCTTGTAATTCAAATGAAGTTATAGACAAATGGTATATAAGAAAACACGAGTTCAATGAATATGATCATCAAATATGTTATTCAGTAGACAATATTGAAGAAATGCATTTTAATTTTGTACAGATATATTTGAAGGTAGAAACGTATGCAATGAATTCAAAGGTAATATTGTATCGTATGTGATATATCCTCTTATGAAAGATATTCGACTATATGGATATTCAGAATAAGCACCAGATTTATTGGCGTTTATAGATAAGTGTTGTTAGTAACTTAATTATGATTTACATGCTTGCGTTGGAACAGTTTAGTAAAATGAATAGAAAACATGGATTTATTTATTTATTATTTTTATTTTATTTTACATCAATGGCAACAAGTTGCAGATGATATAGTCAAATAATAATACAAAGTAAAAACAACATACAAAATAACATATACATGCACACTTTACCAAAAAGTGGAAAAAGGATTCGTACAATATTAACTGTGTACATTTGACATATAGGGTAAAAAGTCAAAATTGTTTAAGGATTCCTGGGTCTCAGTCCACGAATATCCTTCACATTGATTTTTTTTTTTTTTTTTTTAACGGTATGTTTGAATTTGACAAGAGTGAAATTCCTAATTTCATTGGGAAGCAGATTAAAAAATTTGATACCTTGTACCAGATAACTCTTATAAGTTTTCGTTAATCTAACTTTTGGTAGTTTGAGTAGGTTCTTGTTTCGCGAATTATAGTTGTGCAATTGGGATCCGGTTACATATTCACCCCGGTGTAATCTTGTGAACATGATACAATTATAAATATACAAGCAAGGAACAGTCAAAATTTTCAAATTTTTTAAAACAGCCTCTACTTGATTCCTTCATGTTAAGCCCCATAATTAATCTAATAGCCTTTTTCTGCCACAGGAAAATCTCCTTCCATCTAGAAGCTCCGCCCCAAAAAGTATTCCGTAATTAATATGGGATTGATAATAAGCATGAAAAGCTAATCTCAGATAATGAAATGATATACAATATTTTAACTTTCTCAATACATAAAAATTCATTGGTAACTTTTTTATTACAAAGTTAATGTGGTTGTTCCATGACAGTATTGTCTAAGTATAATCCCAGATATTTTACAAATTTGGGAGTTTGTGAATTTATAATGACATTATTTAGAGAAAAAACAATATTTTCAGTTTTCGTAACATCCAAGATTAGTTCATTATTTTGGAACCATAAATTAGCTCTATCTAATTCTCTCTTCCTGTCTTCACATAACTGATCAAGACTAGCATTATGGAGTATTAGAGTTGTGTCATCTGCATATAAGACTGATGTTGATCTTATGGCACTAGAAAAGTCATTCATAAATAAAATAAACAGGATAGGTCCGAGGTTTAGTATAGTTACCAATCTCGGCTCGGTACCTAACTAGCTAAGAAAGTTTCCCCTTTGTTGGTAGTTTCCGAGTGTTAGATAACATTAGGAAATTTATAATAAAAAATTACCAACACTCTCCATTCTACTTTCATACTAATTGAAACTAAATAAAACGAATAACGCGATACACTGATATGTTGGATTCTTTACTTTCCTCATGTATACAAAAATAGACTGTGATTAAAGACGATAATTTCCCATTTCTTGATCATTTCTAATTTCGTTTAGACGCTTTAAGTTGGAAATAGTTTTTACATCGACGTAAATAACCGTAAATAACTATAATAAAAAAACGAAATATAATTTTACTATATCCTATAAAGTGTATTTATACTTATAATTGCGTAAACATCGGACAATTCTACAGTTAATGTAGGTCTAATGTTTCAAACCACTTTGTTACATTATTACACAAAGCCATAACACAGAGGGAACTCAACGCTCGCGAGATGATGTGAATCATTAACGAGACCAAGACCATGTTACGAAAACTATGACATGTATGTAAATAAATTTATAAGAAATTAATGAAACCTCGTATGTATATATGCTATGGAGAGGAGATATGCCAACCGGGATGATATTTATTTTGAATTTCTTGTCCACGTACGTCACCGTACACTGATAATCAACCCAACAAATAGGGCTCGAAATATATATGTACAATTCTCCTTATTTGTGGTGTAAACTTTGAATAAGCATGAATCGTTCCAAAAACGATGCGGAAATCTTATTCAAGAAACAACAGCCCCGAATAAAGAGAATTGAACGCAACATTCTTGAAGAGTTTCGAAACAAAGGTACCCAGTCACCAGCGGGCAATGATAAGGGAAATACAGTATGACCAGGAAAAAGTATACCGAAAGTTGCCAGTACTGTACACCGCCAGTGGTTTAATAGAGTACAGCTGTGCAGCGTAAGTGTGACTTTAGTTCTTGCAGATAACAGGTGTAGTGAAAGGCGGTTCGTAGTGGCCTTAAATGTTCATGAAAAAGCATTTGTTGTGGAGCGTAATTTACGCCCATACGGAAGTGACCGAAGTAATGGACGTATCGTAAAACTTGCTTGAGTTAGGACTACCAGAAGCCTAATCCAACAAAGCGCAAAATGATGTTGCAAGTTGCGAAAGTCTGCCAAACGTGGTCAGTGCTGTAATAACCCAAAAAGCGCTCGGAAAGGTGATCAGCCAATAAGAACTTCTGTTTTAACACATAAAGATTTCAGCAAGACGAAGCCACTGCAAACACCGCTAGTGAATCCTTATGGCTTCTGCAATATCACTTTCAAGACAGCACAATCTCGATGCCAACAGATTATCCATGACCTGCTCACTCACTCACTTTATCTCACCCAGCTTAATGTTTATTTGTGGGGCATACTGAAGGGGTATGTCTACCGTAACCCAGTGCTTCGTAGTATTGAGTCAGAGTTCGGACTATACGTTCTAGCAACTTTGTTGAGCATGGCAGCAAAGTAATAGGTCTATAAGATGAAGCTAATAGAGGATTTTTTCCTGGTTTTAAAAGCGGAATAATGATGTGGTTAGACCAACTGTCAGAAAAATTGCCTTCTTGAATCATATTATTGAATACAGTAGTTAAGAAAGTAAGATCGATTGAAGGTAGATGTTGTAGAATTCCGTAAGATATGCGATCTATTGCTGGTAAAGATTTTTTTTGTAGTAGCTATGAGTGTTTGCAGTTCATATTCCGAAATAGGAGTTTTGAATGCTAAAGCATGTTTAGAGAAAGCGTTAAAAGAAATACATTTTTCTGGTGGAGGAGTGGTTACCGGAAGGTTATGTTTTAACATACTGTTAATAAATTCTTGCTGCCAGTTCTCATCTATACTCTGAATGTTATTAGAATTAGGTTTTACTAAATTACATACTGTCTTCCACATCTTATTTATTTTTGTGTTAGGTGAAATAGTAGTGCAAAAAGCCTGCCATGCCTGCGTTTGGCGTTTAAAAATATCCGTTTGGATAACGCTACTGATGGTTTAAATTTAATCCAATTATCTTGAGACGGTTGCCTAATGTATAATTTTTGAGCTAATTTTCGGATAACTTTGGCTTCATAACATTCTCTATTCCACCAATGTAAAATTGGTGATTTACGTTTAATAGTCGTTTTCGTAACTGGACATGTTAAAGTCAAAGTTGAATTAATAATTTGAATAAATTCATCATATGTAGTTTTGTTTGGATCACGTTGTAAAAAAAATAAAAAAATATAGTAGGTGAAAGGTGAAAATTCTCCCAGTTGCATTTGTTTTCGTTCCATTTTCGAATTGGTTTATGTAACTGTTCACAAAGATTTAATAATACATGGCGTGTGATCACTCGTATGAAGATCATCCAATGCCGACCAATTAATTTTATGAGCTTGATAAGAGGAAACTAACGTCCAATCAATTACACTAGGTAAATTGCCGTTATGAGGAAAATGAGTTTTCTGACCTGTATTAATGAAGGTAAGTTGATTATTATCACTCCACTGTTCTAAGGTTTTCCCTAAGTTATCCGAATAGGAATCTCCTAAGAGTTTTAAATGACTATTCATGTCGCCCGTGAAGATAATGGGATGTAAAAATTGATTATTTAACTCTGAAAGCTCCCGAATAGTAATGTATTGTGAAACATTATTTGTTGGGATACATAAACTAACTAGCGTAAAGGCTCAATTATTGAAATTAATCTGGAAAGCTGCCACCTCAACTCTGCGGAGCGCGATCAAATCAATATCTCTGTTAAATTTTATTTCTTTGAATTTGACATCATCTTGAAAATATGTTGCCAAATCTACCGAGTCATATTAGATAAAGGTGATAGTATATAGTTGTAACCTCGTACCCTCAGAATATCTGAATTTGTAGTGTGAATCTCATATAGACAAAGAATATCGGGCTTTTCATAAAAAATTAAAGAAAGATAATGTGTATTTACTATTCTTGGTACTGAATATATATATATATATATATATATATATATATATATATATATATATTTAAACTCGTCTGTCCTAATATACGTATTACAGAAGTAGATGATTTTTTTTAATGTAATTTCGAAACTCGTTAGTTCTTTTACTACCGATTGACCTAAAGTAATCAATTGAGTAACATTTCGTAGTGCAGAACTCAAACTGCTTTGATCTGTTTGATAGCTGACTTGAGATGTAAGTTCACTTATACACCCTCCATTCCAAAAGAAACCGAACGTTTTAAAAAAACAAAAAAACAATGTACATTTTGGAACAAATCATTTTTATTAATCAATGTATTCCCCTTCTGCATCGATACACATATTTGCACGCTCCAACAAGTTGTCAAACGACTTCTCCATGTCCTGTATTGGAATGGTCTTTAGGACGGCGGTCGTCGCCTTCTCAATGACTTCAATCGATGCGTGCCACTTTCCTTTCATCGCCAAATGCAGTTTCGGGAACAGATAGAAATCGCACGGAGCGAGATCTGGTGAATAGGGCGGATGATGCAAACGAATAATGTGATTTTTGACCAAAAATTCAGTTACAAGTCGCGAACGATGTGATGGTGCATTATCGTCCAAAAGAGTCCAACTGCCGATTTCTCGATATTCGGGCCGAATACGACGAATTCTTGCCAGCAAACGCTTCATGACGCCCAAGTAAAACTCTCCAGTGACTGTCTGGCCGGGCTGAACAAATTCTTTGTGGATAATTCCGATAATCCGGTTCTGGGACGGCCTGATCTTTCGTCATCATCCAGCGTCTCTCTACCCGATTTGAATCGCCTGAACCACTCGTAAACTTGCGTACGGGATAGACACTCATCACCATATGCATTTTGTAGCATTTGGTGCGTTTCAGTAAAAGGTTTACCCAGTTTAACACAAAACTCAATTGCAGCTCGTTGTTTGAAACTCATTTTCCGACCGATGTACACAACACACTGACAGTTGAAACGCAATAACTTTGTTGCCGTGCATCCAAATGTCATGACATTTATACCAGTTGTCAATGAGGGACTACGCCATCTACCGGTAAAATATTACAACAGATGGCACTAGTGGTACTATTTGTTTTCAAAAGTTCGGTTTCTTTCGGAATGGAGGGTGTATGATGTAAGAGTTCTACTATTAAATCTTTCTGGTTAGACGCACTTTGTATCAATTTATTAATCAAAGGAGCTATAAGATTGCTATCTTCTTCAGAATTGTCATGGATTAGATTTTGGCCTGTTGGCATATCGTTACTTGGACCTGTTTCAAATGGATGCGTAGTATCCATATTATTACCTTTGATAGATGAGTTTTGAACATATGCGTGAGAAGTGGATGGAGAAGCTTCTTGTGATTTACCATTAATCTGTTGAATCGAGAAGTTACGGAAGTCTTGTGGAAATTTGCCTACACTGACAAATTCAATTTTAATTAATGACACAAACCTTAATATTCTTGACGAAAAATATGATGAAACCATAGATACATACTTAAACACAATGTACAGAAACGGGTTTGTTTCATGTATTAATACATACACTAGAGTTACACAAAATAGCAAATATTGTATTGATCACACCTTTCTGAAGCATAAAAAACCACAGGAATCCATGTCAGCAGTTTTCCAAACAACTATAACAGATAATTTTATTGCTTGTATTATTATCATCCCAATGTCATTTTTCTTTTTAAAAAAAGTATGTTGTAATGTAAAGGTAAATTGCTCATTACTAAATAAGGAATTAGAAAAATTTGTCTGGTCGGATGTGGTGCAAAATAACTGTGTAAACACTGCCACAAATTATTTTATTCAAAAAATGAAAACTTGTATAAAAACAACTGTTAAAACGGACTACATAACTAACAGTAAATACCGTAGGTTAAAACCGTGGATAACTAAAGTTCTTATCACCTCTATACAAGAAAGAGATAGGCTTAGTCGGCAAGTAACAAAACACAAGAACAATATAGAGTTAAAAGAATATTACAAAAAGTATAGAAACAGTCTCTCACCTCATAAAAAAAAAGTAGAAAATGAGTATTATTGGAAAAAGATTTTGGAATGTAATAGTGATACAGGTAAATTATGGAAAGTCAATGCAAATATCACATATAAAAGTGAAAAGAAAGATGTTGATATAAAAAAAATGAAGGTTTAACAAAGTTTGAACACACCCCAAATTTGGTAGTTAATATATTAAATGACCACTTTTCTAGCATAGGCGAAAGACTGGTAAATAAAGTAAATATATTAGATGTGAAAATGAACAATACTCGTGAAACAGAAGCGTGTCCAAAAAATTCATTATTCCTGAATCCAATCACGGAGCAGGAAGTAAGTGATTACATAAATCAATTAAAACTAGAGACAGCATCAGGTATAGACGAAATATCTGTAGCGATATTAAAAAATACGAAAGTGTATGTAGCAAAGCCGTTACAACATATTTTTAATTTGAATATTGAAACAGGTATATTCCCTGAAAACTAAAAAACTGCTATAATAAAACCTATCTATAAAAAAGGGACAAAAAGTGATGTAAATAATTATAGACCAATTTCATTATTAAGCAACTGTTCGAAACTACTAGAAAAATGCATTAAAAATGACTTGTAACCTTCTTACAACAAAATTATTTTTTCTCAAAAAATAAATTTGGTTTTAAAGCTGGAAAAAGCACTTCAGATGCAACATACAAACTTAGAGAAACAATATGTAAAGAGATAGACAAAAATCGTAAAGTAATAAGTGTGTTCCTTGACCTAGTTTTCGACACCATATCTCATGATATACTAAGTAAAATTGAACACAGTGGAGTGCGAGTTCTGGCATTATCCTGGTTCAAAACCTACCTATCAGATAGAAAACAAGATGTAGAAATAGGTAATAACATAAGCAATTATTCTTGTATCAAATATGGAATCCCGCAAGGGACAGTTTTAGGTCCTGTGCTATTTTTAATACACATAAATGAGCTATGTAACTGAAGACTAGATGGTCATATACAGTCATTTGCAAATAACACATCATTAACAATTAGTGGTATAACGTGGGATGAAACTTACTATAAAACTGAAATAGAGTTTGAGAAAGTAAGCAACTGGCTAAACGTAAATTTACTAGTACTAAACGCTGACAAAAAGTATATAACATTTTCTCCAACAATAACTGGACAACCTGTAAGCAATATGGAAATAAAACTGCATAAATGTGATAAAGAGTCTTGTACGAGAAAAAAAAAAGTTATTTAGGAATAATCATTGATCAACACTTGAGCTGGAACATTATTACATTCAACGTGTAATAAATACGCATAGTGTATCATGCACTAGTACAAAGCTTACTTCAATAAAGCATGCCAAGCTGGGGTTAACGAGACACATTTAAAACCATTAATTGTTCAACAAAATAATATATTAAGAATATGTACAAACAAAACGTATGAAACAAGAGTAGAAAATTTGTATTAAAAATTATCTGTACTTTATCTACCTAAACTGAACATAAAAGCTGTTCAAATGTATTTTAAAAGAAATGAAAATGAATTGAAAAAGTACAACATATCCATGAAACTAGAAGTAAAACACAACGAAATTTAGAATACACAAGAAAAAACAAAGAAATAGCAAAATGCCATTCTAGTAGCATGGCGTCAAAAATTTTCAATAATATGCCAATATAAAAACAGAGAAAAATGTAAACAGGTTTAAAAAACTAATGCCAAAATGGGTCAAAAATATATCAAATGAAGAAGTAGAAGCAATCTTAGGTTATATACAAATGATTTTGTAGTATTATAGTATCGTAGTATGTATATATTTTGTAAATAGGTGCTGGTTTTATATTGCACTATATTTCATCATGAAAATAACAAATTTGTATAAAATAATAAGCTAATAATAATAATTAAAAAAAACTGATTTGAGATGTTGGCTCACACACAAGCTTTATTTTAAGTAAGTCACTTGCTTTGAAAAAAAGAAAAAAAAAGAAAGGTAAATCGAAAGAGAGAAAATAAATTCAAATTCATGCACTTTTCGGCCTACCTTTAATTCAGAGAATTTCTGAGAATCCTTTGCGCAGCCATCACACAATTTCGAAATATGCATTTTTGGATAGAGCAGGTTGGAAGTCTTTGGGGGTACCTTGCCCCCGCAGTTCTACTGTTAATGGTATTGGCAATATCATGCTCTAAATTTCATTCTCCCATGCTTCGGCAGCTTGTAGCTCCGAAACTAAGCGGAATTCGGCAAATTACAAAGACACACCTTTTCCTTATTTTGATGAGAACTTTTCGTTCCTATAGTTTTGACAATGAATTTTTGTCCACCCATATATATATATATATATATATATAAAATGGTAAAACAGGTAGAAAAATGGATACTTACATGGTAGATTTTTGAGACAGGTATACAATAACATCTCAAACACAATAGAAAAGCAGGTGGCTCAGTTGGTAGAGCGCTCACCTCTGGTACTAGGGGTCGTCGGATCGATCCCTGCTCATGCCATGTGGGCTTTGTGGTGGACAAACACCGTGTGCGTGGGTTTTCTCGGGGTGCTCCCGTTTCCTCCCACTTTCTTCATTCCACCAATTCACCCCATCATCATTCATACGGTCTGAGCAATAGTTGCCTAAAGGCCTTAAAATAAATTCAAATTCAAATACAATAGAAAAGCAGTACGTTTCGCAAAAGCGTTTTCAACTGGTAGGAGAGAAAATTGGCAGAGCGGACAGGTGCGGGACTGGTGTTGAGGAAACGCCATACTGTCAACAGAATGAAGGATGACAGTGTGGCCAGGTTATGAAGGCGGAAAAATGACTAGATGGGACGGAGAAAACACCAAATGTAGAACGAAGTGCGAAGGTTACTAGGACCAGGTAAAGGGCTTCCTGAAGGAATAAAAAGGTAAACAGAGGAGAGGGGAAAATAATAATAATAATAATAAAGATGGGGAGAACAAAGAAACAAGATAGAAAAATGGAATAAAAGTGCAACTAGAGACGGGACAAGAAGAAGACACTGCGCTGCAGGTAGTTACAGGCACTTGAGGCCGGGTTCATGGTTGGCGGAAAGGATAGAGATGTAAGTCGGCTCCCATCTCTTTCTAACTGTGGCAGGTGAGTCAGGGTTCAAGACGTTCAGGATTCTGCCTAAAGGTTTCGTCAAAGAAGTGCAGCCGTGATAGGAAGAGCGTTCAGGTATGGGGAGTAGCGGAAGTTGAGATCTGGAGGAGTAGCGACGGTTGCTGATGCGGAATGTTAGAGGAGTTTGGGTTTTCTCAACGTAGAAGGCGGAACATGGGTTACAGAGTGGGAGATAAACGAGGTTGGAAGATATGTAACTGACGGAGTGTCGGAAAGAGTACGTCTTGTGAGTGACGGGATGTACGAGGGAAAGACTGGGTTCTAAAATAGGACAGGTTTTGCAGCGGGGTCTATTGCACTTGCCAGATTTGTGGGGATGGGGCGGATTGCTCCAGTTCTGGTGAGAATCGTGGTGAGATTCGGAGGTCTGCGGTAGACAATTTTGGGGCATGACAGGAAAAAACTCTAAGTTTCAGGTGAAGTAGTGAGTATGGGGTGGGTCAGTTTGAGGAGCTTTTGGAGCGCCTGAAGGCTGGGGTGGTACTGGGTGAGATGACTGGGAGCGGAGAGAGATTCCCGAGGAGGTCGGTTGGAGTTGGGATGATTACGGGAACGACCCAGTTGTTTACGGATAAGATGTTTGAGATATTCACGGTCAGTGAGAGCTGAGGAGAGTGTACTGAAACAGTTTTGGAACAGGCCATCAGAGGAACAGATGCCGGAGCCCCAGACAGCAAGAGCGTATAGAAGAGCGTTTGGTATGGCATGGATAGGAGCTGTTTAAATGAAGATACTGCATACTGTTGGTAGTTATGATGTGAATGCCTGTTTCAAGTCGATTGTCCTGAGTCAGACATTCACATCAAGGAAAGTTATGTGTTCCCTCGAGAAGGAACAGGTGAACTTGACGGTAGGGTTGTTCATCGGACTCGGACTGTCCGAAGTCCGGACATTTTAGAGTCCGAGTCCGATTAAATGTCCGGACAGTCCGAGTCCGATTTCGGACGGTCCGAGTCCGAATAGAAAGTCCGATTTCGAACAGTCCGAATTCGGACAGTCCGAGTCCGATTTTCTAGGAAGACAGTTTGAAAAGGAACCTCCAGTTTTTTTTTTTCATAAGAGGGTCTTTGTTAAAAGCCGATACTAAAAAAAAGGTGTGGTTCCTCTTTTCTTCCACTCCCTCCTCCTTCCACTCTTCTTTTGTAGTGTAGTTGTAACCGCATACTTCCTTCAGGGAAATGAAAATGTCGAAGGAAACTGGAAATTTGCGTAACAGCATAAAATGACAAAAATAGGGGTTTAGGTACACATGCATAGCCTCCCTCTTTCTCAAGCACAACAGCAGTTATTGCTTTCTTTCCTAAAAATTTATGGGTACCTGAAATCTTTTTTTTTTTTTTAATCGTTTGGCATAACGAAACTTACTATTGACAAAGAACTCCTCCCTTTCCCTTATGTGTAAAAGAGAAACTTATATTGGTGAATAGCAGCTTCTTTTTCAAAGAAAAAATGACGGAACATTGCCTTTACTCAAAATGAGACATCACAATGAAATAGAAAGTGAATAACATTGTTTTAGAATAATGGATGAAGCGTGAAATAGCAGAAGCACGGGGTTTCTGTGAGTGTTGACATTAATTCAACACACTTTTTTTCCTGCCCACATTTGATCATTTGCTCTAAGTTCTATTTTATTGCGTTGTTTTGCTGTGGCATTCTCCCCCATCCCTTCACGCAAGGCATGGCTACGGTAGAGGGAGAGAGAGAGAGAGAGATTGTTCACTTTCCATCCTCCACAAAGGAAGCATGGTAAATTGAAAGTTATAATTCGAACCTGGGGAATCTGTTTCCGTTTCTTGAGAAACCTTCCGACAATAAAAGCGGCCCAGTATGTTATTCAGCATCTCACATAAGTTGTAGGGGTTTGTTGAACCATGACCCACCCCACACTTCTATTAGTCCTGGTTGAATCAATCGTTTTCTTTTTTGGCAATCACTGCCAACGCGAAACAACCGTTTTAGCACAGGCGGCATAAGGAAGGGGGAGGGGGGAATTTCCCCCCAGCTGGGTTTGAGAATGTAAAAGCACAAAAACGTTTAAAAAAAACTTCTCAGAAAAGACAAGTCAAACCGACATAATAACACGCTGAAATGTAATGGAAAATGTTTTTATTTTTCAATTTCGATTTTTTGTAGGAGTTCGGAACACAATTTACAACTAAAACAACTACTTGTGGTTGTAACGCGCTAAGCAATGTGGGTTAATGAATTTTAATTGTCTGTTATAGTAATTGATTTGGCGCTGATCTCACAGAAAATCGAAAATGAGAGAAAGATTTTAAGAAGAGTTTTTATTTTTACTTCTAGTGAGTTTTATGTCGGGTGTTTATCTTCGTCTTCTGTCAAGAAGTTTATATCTATATACTCTTTTCCTTTCATGCTCAAGAATAATTATGCATTTCGTCTGCATGAAGTCACAATAGGTTCGCCGAGAAATCCTGTGCGATGCCTGTTCAACATTAACTCGACTTATCACGGTAATCATTCTCAAAGGGTGTCCACTGGCACACTATTATGCCGCGAAATTTCTTGTCTGTCCCGTGCCGCGCCGCGAGAACACAAATATTTTTTATTAAAATGATAAAATAAAGGAAAAGTGAAAAAGAAATTTAATATCTTTAAGAACGTTATTTATTAATACAAGAGGAACAGTAGATTGTAAATAACGAATTGGAATTCTTAAATTTATTGAGTCTGTTCTCTTGAGAATGTCTAGCTTCTGCAATTTTTAAAATAATTTATTTCTTTTACTTTTATTTTGGGTTTGTCTTGGTGCCTTGTTAATTTTCTGCGTACTTGTTACGTTTGATTGCGTGTAGTAACTGGAAGCAGCGTAAACCACAGCAGTGTGATTTTTCAGACTGCTTTTGAGAATTATAATATGAAAATTAGTAGTCCTCTTTTGAGGTTTTCTTTCCTCTGCATTTTTGAATCGCCTGGCTAGGGAGGATTACTAGAAGACAGGAAAACTTGCGTCTTCTAAGTCCTATGTGCAGAAGTCTTGTTTATATTTTTATAATAGCAATTCTCTTCGTTTGGAATATTGTCACTTTTTGGGGTTAATAGCAAGTAGTCAATATAAGTAGTGTACTGCCTAAACGGTTGGTACTTTCGGGTCAATTTTAACTCTATATCGGTTTTTATATTTCTCCCTGGATATATATCATCATCATCATCATAATCATATTCAGCCGTTTTCTATCCACTGCTGGATGAAGGCTTCCCCCTTTTCTTTCCACATATCTCGGTCTGCTGATATCCTCATCCATGTAGCTCCTGAAAAACCCTTGATTTCATCTACACATCTTACATTTGGACGTCGTCTCGGTCGTTTCTTTTCTCTAGGAATCCACTGTAGTACATTTGTTGTCCACCTTCCATCTGTTCGTCTAGCTATGTGACCGGCCCATCTCCACTTCATCTTCTTTGCAGTCTTGATTACATCCTCTACCTTTGTTTGTGCGCGAATCCATTCATTTCTCTTCCTGTCCCTCCTGATTATTCCTAGCATGCACCTCTCCATTGCTCTTTGTGTGACTCTCAATCTTTGAGTCATTTGCGCATTCAATGTCCAAGTTTCACAGCCGTACATCATTACAGGTAAGACACATTGATTATAAACTTTACGCTTCAGACACATTGGAAGTTTGCTTTTCAAAATAAAGTGTAGTCTTCCAAACGAACTCCACGCCATTTTACATCTTCTATTTATTTCATCAGTCAACTTTGCATTCGATGTTTTAAGCTGGCCTAGGTAAACATACTCATCAACTATGCCTATTGTCTCTCCGTTAATCTTCACTTCCTTCTTTGCAGCATGTTGGTTGTACATTACTTTTGTTTTACTTAAGTTCATTTTAAGGCCTATTTTCGAACTCTCGTTACTCAGTTCTTCCATTCTGGTTTGTAGTTCTTCTGCACTTGAAGCAAACAGGACTATATCATCAGCGAACCGTAGGTGATGAAGATATTCGCCATTAATTTTAATTCCAACTTCATCCCAGTTTAAATTCTGGAACACTCTCTCCAGGACCGCACAAAACAGTTTTGGAGAAATTGAATCTCCTTGCCTTACCCCTTTTCCAACTTTAAATTTTTCACTTTCTTGATGCAGTCTAATAGAAGTGGAAGTCGGATAAATGGTTCGCAGTAACTTGATGTATGCACTTTCGATGCCTTGATGTTCAAGTGATTTAAGTACTGCTGACAAGGAGACCGAATCGAAAGCTTTTTCGAAATCTATGAATCCCAAACATAGTGGAAGTTCATATTCATTAGTCCTTTCCATAACTGCATTCAATGTTTGTATGTGGTCCATTGTGCTAAATCCTCGACGGAATCCGGCTTGTTCCCGTCCCTGGTTAAAATTTAAGTCCCGTTCAATACGATTCAAAATAACTCTGGTGAACATTTTGTATAGAACTGACAGTAAACTAATTGGTCTGTAATTTTTGACGCGTTTTTTGTTCCCATTCTTGTGCACCAAAATTATAACAGCATTATTCTAACTTCTGGGTATTTCTCTCTTTCTCAGGCACATTGAAAATAATTTCGCAAGTTCCTCTTTCCTGTTTTCACCTCCCGATTTAAACATCTCTGTTGTGAGTCCATCTTCTTCTGGCGATTTTTCGTTCTTCATCCCTCGCAGTACTTTATCCACTTCTTTCATTACATCTGGGACATCTACATCATTTTTTTCTGAGTCTTCATTTCCTAGCTCTTCTTGGGAGTAGTACAATTCTCTGTAGAATTTTTGAAATATTTTTATAATTTCTTCCTTATTTCTTGTTACGGTCTGGTCTCTTAAGGCTCAATCCAAGTGAGTTTTCCCGCCTTTTTCGTTTTACGTCAATTATTTAAATTTCAGTAGAAGAAAACAGCAATTAACTTTCAAAGACTAAAGTTTGTTTCGTCCTTCAATATTGAGTACAATTAGCTTTAATTAAATGCTAGTAGTAACTCCAGGATTGTGTGCAATCACTTGAGGTACATTATTCTGTCCAAAAAATGTCTGCACACAATCCTGAGTTTACTATTAATATTTTATTAAAAGTATTTGCACTTATTACTGAAGGACGAAACGAACTTTTGTCTGTGAAACTTAATTTCTGTTTTCCTCTACTGAAATTTGAATAATTGACGTAAAACGAAAAAGGTGGGAAAACCCACTTGGATTGTTACTTTTTCCGTATCATGAGTTGCTATTTGGTTTTATATATATATATATATATATATATATATATATATATAAAGACCTTTTCTTGGACTTTTTCTTTAAAAAAAGAAAGGATTTTCTTTTGCTTCCTGGGGAAAAGAAATTGTTATATTTATGAGCTCCTGCGTAGCATAGTCGGTAGCGCGCTCGACTTCAGTGAGAGCGGTCCCGGGTTCGATTCCCGGTGGGGGCTCAAAACTTTCGGTGTTGACCCAGCATCGTGAGGACAATTGGGGAGCTGCTGTGAATAAAAGATAGTGGCGATCACAGTGAGAGCTTCGGCTCAGCGTGGGAGCAGTAGACCAATTCCTCCCTTCGGGGAGAGGCCTCATCCACTAGTGGATTGAATATGGCTGTGATTTATTTTTATTATATATATATATATATATATTGGTTGGACTGGATGTATATATATTAGTGAGCAGTCTTTGTTCCATAGCTCAGGGCGCCCAAAGTCTATATGTTGCTGGAGACAGAATTACCAAGTAGGCCAGATTAGAACGATTTCTTTATTTTAATTTGTAAGGGAATTTTAAGTTCAAATTTTTGTTTAGCTTTGAGAACATTTCAGTTCTGAAGGTGAGTCAGTGTGGGGTGTTATGTGTTTTGGAAGTCGAATTTCATTTGCCTAACAAGTTCTGGTTTTCCTGAAAAGGCGTGGTGGCTTTAAGGGAAAGCCCTTGCTTTTTAAATTTTTGTTCATAAGTTTTGTCTTCCCTCTCCCTGAGATTTTTTTTTTTTTTTTTTAGGAAGTCCCTTTTTGTTTTTTTTTGGTCTGGTTTTCCCAGTTTTGTGGGTTCAATGTAGATTTTTTTCTTTTGCATATTTCGATGTTATTTAACTTGTGGGGTTACATCATTATAAGAGTTTTCCCGCCATAATGTTTACTTTTCCTGTGACATCACGCAGAATGTCGTGAGTAAGTTGGTTGAGTTCTTGGGGAGTTTTTGTTACCCAGAAGACGAAGCTGCTTTTCTTATTTGGATGAGACTTCATTTACTTAATCTCTTACTTTTTCTATCCTGCCTCAGTATCAGTGGATGCAACATTTCTGCCTCTAGCCGGACTTGAATCCGTATTGTTTTGTGGTGTTCGCCTGAAGACACTGAGCTCAATATGATATGTTCACACCATAAAAGGCTGCTTTAATCTGCTATTTATTCTTATCTTGTCATTGGAAATTTCTGTCACTGCCGATCGCCACTGCCTCTAACGAATATTTTTTTTCTGTTCTAAAAGGACTG
>JAGDQP010009116.1:8597-34996 GCA_022664845.1 Lepisma saccharinum
CTCTCTCTCTCTCTCTCTCTCTCTCTCTCTCTCTCTCTCTCTCTCTCTCTTTCTCTCTGTTTATTCTTGCTTCCTCGTGCAGGGGTGGAACGAGCAGGAACGAAAAAGGTATAGCTTTCAACATGCTTTAGCTTTCAGCAAAGCAGAGGTTGAAAAATTTAATTTGTGAAGCTGTTGAAGGCCTGATGCGGAGCATAATTGACAGTGAAAATTCATTGTTGATAGTCCTGTTATTTTGTATGCATACGTTTATCACACAAAACTGCGACTCGCTGACTTGAATGCAAGAGTTTGTGAAGAAACATTTACTAGCTATTCATTACGTTGAGGTATCCTGCAATTAACACCGATACTAGGTGCAAGATCATTTCAATGTTGTATATCGTATTTCCTGTATGTTTATTCTTAAATTTCCGAATGCTTTCATATGCTGATGTTGTGAGCGAAGCTATCTTTATGATATACTCAATTGCAAGTCTTCAAAAGGATTCAACTTCTACGACCATTTATTCTCATTAGTGTATCCTTTTGTCGATCTTTTTCTAATTCTTGTAATTTCTATGACGAGCTTTAACTATGCAGAGGACAGACGCTATCAAACATTTTAATACCATTCAAAGTGAATTCCACTTATTAAATTGAGTTATTCCGTTACACCAAATATCATACAATTTTAATTGACCAAAATAGGTACAACCGGCTCTAACAAATAAAAATTAATGTTTAAATGTTGTTTCTTATTGAAAATATGATCTGTCGTCATATTTTTGCTAGAAGATACCCATAGAACAGGACGTCCATGAAACGCCCAAAAATGTTACCGGAACGTCTAATTTAGGTCTTAATCCAACAATGGACATCCAGAACTGGATATTGCAAAGAGATCCATGTTTGTACATCAAATTGACGCCGAAAACACGTCCGAAACTGAACATCCCAAACAACAGAATTTTTTGTACACTATTACATATCAAAGTAATTGGAAGCTATACAGAAAATGAAAGATGACATATCCCAAGTACAACAACGACATGGATACCATGCGGGACCCACATCGTTTGTGTCGATCAATACTGGGCCACTTTATCCCACTTGATCCGATGTGAGCTCCCACATGGGAATTAGACGGGCGTGTCCAACAAGCTTGGAGCGCTACTTGATGCAATGTCGCTTCACTTGGGAATTACGTACATGTGCCCATAAAGAAATGGAGTCAGTGTTTGGCATGAAACGTATTTATTTGCACTGCAATGCATGCTAACAATTTGATTAAAACGTAGGGCCGTACGTACAAGTGGTCGGAATAACAGTTTATGTCTTCAGAGATAGTACAACGCTGTTTCTGATCCTCTACAGTGTACTGTTTGGTCTTTACTTATTAGGGCAGTTTGGCTGCGTCGGTAAAAGTAACGCTGGATTTCTAACGTAAAGATGCGTGTTCGCGTCCCGCTTGGAGTACTTTTAGTATCCCTTAACACGGAATGTTGTTTATTAATTTATAGTCTTTAGGCATCTTTATCTCACCCAGGTCGTCAAGTTATCCGTATTTGCCCCTAATCGCACCTCATATGGAGATCCACTGGATGTAACCATCGAGTCTACTTTGGACGTCCGAAAGACGTCCCTTGACTCCTTCATTGGATGTCCTATGCACACAAATGGATGGCATGTCTTCATCCAATGGATGTCCATTGGATGCACTTGCGCTATGTAGATACCTTATTGTTGGTGGCACTAACAAATGGTGCCTTATTGTTGATATAGATGGCGCTCCTCAATATCTAGACCACAACTGTATTAATTTGAATTGTTTATTCTAATACATAGGATATTATGCATTTTGGATTAGACGACCGAGATGCAGCGAAAGTACTCCTGTTGAAGATTTTCAAGTTCAGTTTCCTATCAGAATAAATACTTTCCAATTTCCACTTCCCTACTTTTGAAAGAAAAATGTATATAATTGTACACTTGAAAGAATTTCCAGCTGATTTTAAAAGATTTCCTCATACTTTTGCACTATTATAAATGCTCCAATATTAGTTTTTTTCTAAAATGTAATGAATTACACTATTATATAATATATCAGTAATCAGTGTGACTATAAATACATAACTAAATGAAGCAATGATTTTAATTATTTTGACTGTTATATTGCTCTTGTGTTGTTTTACCTACACCTTAAGTGTTTACACAGCGCATCACTGCCCTATAGGAAGTTCTTGAGCACGCAATCCAGAATATTGTTTTAAGAAAATTGCCAGTCGAAATGGCGAAAAGTAATGGTCGAAAACTGCTCATTAGTGAAAGGGATCACAGTAAAAGGATTTTGATCTAAAATACTTCAACTATAGCAGTACATGTGACAGCAGATCTCATTACTTGATACAAAGAGCATGTTTTCACAGAAACAATCAGACAGCGACGTCTTCAAACATTTAACGTAACTCGTATTTGTGTTACCTCTAATTATATTAAAAATATTGAAAAAAAAAAAACAAATAATAATAATAATTATTATTTACAATGAGCTCATGCTCTTGAATACAATAAATAACGTTTACGGTTGAGAACTTAGAAGAAACTTATAAAATAAAATTCCTTCAGGAGATGCAATATTTTGTCAAAATTATTGTGACTTTCTGTAGACTGTAGAGTTGCCCTAAATAATAGTATTATGTTGAAAACATTACTAAGTAGAAGCGCTCTGCGATTCCTACCTTGGTTTCCAATAATTATATCCATTTTATGATACGAAATGCTTTCAAATCTGAGTCAGAAGTGTTTAAACTTGATTTGCGGAGCTTCAATGTCCTTATAGGCACCGCAATCAACGGATTTAAAAATATGAATTAATTATTGTCAGTTTTAGAAAAGCGAGTAAAATGTACACGCAGAGCCCATTCTTCAAAATCTGTTAAGTGCCTTGAAAATATTCTTCATGAAGATTGGTACAATATCAAGGATTACAGAGTCTATTCCAAGAAAAATGCACATTGTTTTGTGGCCAAATAGTGGTATGAACAAGGAAATAATCATCGTGTGGAACTGTTTACATTACCTTGAACAAGTCTTTATATTCCAAGTCAAAAAAATCGTATATTTTAATGTTCTATAATTTTCGTTGAAAATCTGAACTTTAATCGGCATGAAATAGTAGAATGATGAAACAATTTTCAGACGTTATTTAGCAAAAATATGTTGTTAGTCTAAAAAGAGTCGCCCTTTTGTGAAATTAAACAAAAAGAACAGCTCCTCACCTCCTTTGCTGCCCCTTCCCTCTTCTTTCTTGAAAATTCAATCTGTGCTTAAAATCAGATATCTCGTTAGTACCCTCCTCTGAACCGAGATTAGAAATCCTACAGGGTAGGAAAGAGAATCAGGGGACTTCAGTTTGTCGACAGAAGGGTTGAGGTAATTGGAGTTCTGCTAGATAAACGTCTATCAGGGTATGTGTGTGTGTGCGTCTGTGTGTATACGGAACGCTTGACAAATTAGTTATCACCTGTCACCGCCTGGACAGAACGCTACATGTCTATGTCAGAATCAATCGGTTTCCCAATTCGTTTGTGACAGTCAGTGGAATGCAGGAGATACAGCATGGGGAGAGGGGAGGAAACCGAAAACCCTGAATTGTGAATTCGGGACCCTTTCTCTACCAACGGAACAGAATTGTTATTGAGAAGTATACATGTTACGTGTTGAGTGAACAAACAGGAAGATCATTTACGCGTAAACGTACAGAAAAAAAATGATTCATTATTGGAGTCAGAATTATTCACAATTGTTTCCATTTAGATACGTGTTCCTATTGTTATCTTTTCCATTTTGTTGTTTTCAAAGATTCGTATACTTGTTCTAAGTGGTCTTATAAAAAAAAGCTCAAAATCTTTTTTGTTTGTGTGCATGTATGTAGCTGTGTGATCAATGTGTGATTCGATATTGCTGTCGTTTGTGTCATTTTATCTACATCAGGTTTCGCATGTTCACCTAACTTCAACAGAGGGAGACAGTAGACTATGCCTGCTTCCAAAAATTTGAGGGTATTTCAACACTACACAAAATACCCATTTCAAATGAAGTACCATATCTTATTTCCTTACGCAGCTAATAGTGAAGAGGAACATGAAACCAGAGGCGAGAAGAGTAGAAATCTGCTGTTAATTCATCCTTCCGATTAAGAATCAATGAGAGTGAGAAGAAGAGGAAGGTAGAAAAGATACTGGTCATTTCAGTTGTCCCGCATCAATGAATTTCTGGACTGGCGTTAGCTATAGTGCTGTCAAAATTCATTTTATCTTACCCGCACCAATAAGTGGGTCTATTAGATAGCAAATCGCAATGTGTTTTCGGGCAACTTGACTCACAACTTGACGATCTATAATAGACATTTTTCAATATTCCACAAATAATAATCAAATCACATAGAGAGATGTCCTTTAATAGTTAGACTACGCAATCAAATAATATTCTAAGCTCGTCGATTTAGATTCAGTGTTAGAAATTACCTGAAGCTATGAATTACTTGATAAATATATTGGAACCCAGCCTGGTACAGCAGTGAATACACTCTCGTTTCATATTTGGAAGGGTATAGAACCATTTCCTGGATCAGTCGTATGATTGAGGATTTCCCTAGTGTCAGACACCTTTACCATATAAATACCCGATAGGTACCTAGAAATACGCCACAATTCCTATTCTTTTTCCCATTTCTTCTCCCATAGCTAGAATAAAACGAATGACTTGACGGCATGTTCCCCTAAAATGCTGTGAATGACATAAAAGTTAAGTCCCATCCACAGTTTATCCCTATATCTCTGTTAAGAAAATCGCACTAACATTAGAGGTATATGTTTGGGTCCGCATGGATCTCCAACATCCAATATCTTTGTGACAAATTTTATCTACTATATCTTGCTTAAGAATGGAACGTTAATGTGCGCTAATGATGCACTAACGATCTTATACATTTAGGTCCGGATATGTTCTTAAATTTCTTTTCGGGTGAGGCAAACCACCTCAAGTTGGTCCCACCCAGAGGTTGTTTCTAAGCTTGCTTAAGAATGGAGCACTAATGTTTGAGTCATGTGCACTAACGCATTTATTTTATTTTCGAGAGCTTTAGGAAGGACTATGGGTGTGGTTAATTTGACGTCAAGTTGATTCCTACTCAGTTTTTTTCACTTCGTTCTCGGGTCACATTAGATCACTAACGTTGGGTAGCCAGCGCTAACGTGCACTAACGATGCACTAACGAACACAAATGGTTTAACCGGCGAAAGCTTTACGGAAGGTTGGGGGCAACTTGACGTCAAGTTGGCCTCCCCTCTGTTCTCTCTTTGTTCCCATTGGAACATTAACGCCAGTGTCATATGCACTAACGTGCACTGGCGATGCACTAAGGAATATATGTGGTCTCATTCTTTAACTCCATATGAAAGGGCAACTTGACGGAGCTGTTTTCAGAGGTTACTTGTAGTTGTTGTATACAGCAGAGTATTGACCACTCATAAGCTCATTAGAAAAGACCTATTAAATATGCTGCAGCTGCCGTACTGATCTCAAAGTATAAATTAAAGTCTCGCAATTTCATTGTTTGGAATCTTAACGAGCTTATTTTGTCAACGTAGATTTGCCCATACTTTCTATTACCTAGCGTTCAGGTTTCTAGATGTTGTCAACACACTAGCATAAATTAGCAATGAGCATTGATAGCTGGAGAAGAGAAATTGTATTGAATTTACCAAAAAGAATCTATCTAGGTTACTTTCATGAAGAGTGTAATATTTTATTTTTGTGTCGTTTCAGTATCCTTTTAAATTGTTGGGACATCTAATATCTTGTCGCGTCTTGTATATTTTGCTGTATTAAAAAAGTATTACAAATTGTACAGCATTACGCGGAAGCATAAACAAGTAGATAATTAATACGATACACAGTAAGCGGATCATTGCCACTCTCGGTCACATATAACTTAACAGAACTTCATAGAGGCAAACTTTCCAGTTCAATAATATCAAGGAAAATTACGTAAAAGAGTGCCGTGAACCGAGGCAGACATTGTTAATGTGATTTCGTGAAAATGCTTTGCTGAGCTCTAATTAAAGGATGGACAGTAAAACCCCACCCAAATAGATTGTTTTGACCTACATGCGCAATAGCCAAAGTGCTGAAACTTAATTTAAACTGATTAACGACAGGTTGAGCCAGGCTTTGATCCTGAAATTACGAAACCAATACATTTTGTGGATACTCGAGGAAGGGGGAGAGGTAATGAGAGTTAATCACAATTGTCAAAGATTCGTTAACAAAACCGCGAATGTGTCCCCTGGTGGTGACAAAAATAAACACAACATTTACTTCGTGCTTTTATTGTGAATATTTATGGAATCTAACCCACTACACATCAAAATCCATAGGGAAGAATTCGGTTGGTTTTTAATGCATCTGTGGTCTGTTTAAGTACTTAATGAGATTATAATTTAGGAAATAATTACTATACATGTAACACAATAATGAAATATTTAGGCACTTAACAGTGTTAAAAGGTGTTTTCGCTTGAGTGAGTTCACCTGCAGGGTTAACCCTAATATCTAAAGCCTCTTTAATTTGTTATACTCGAATCAATGAAACGATAATTAAATAATATGAACAATGAACTATAATGATCTAGTTTCCTTGCTTCCGTTTCTAGAATCTTTATTAAAACTTTATATTTCACGCCTTTTGATTACCTTACGATATAGCAATCTCTAAGAATTTAGTGCAAGAGTGACAGATGAGATCTCGCTTGGTATTGTCCTCGTGTTACTGGAAAAATAGAAGAAAACCTTAAGATCACCATGCGTGAGATATTTGTACACAGTGTTGCATATGAGGTTTCCCAGGTCTTTCTCCTCAGTCACACCAGGCAAATGCCGGGATGGCGCCTTCAATTTAGGCTATGGCCGACTTTCCGGTATATCCTTTTCCCTCCTCCATCCCGGCCTAAACCTTAAATATCTAAAAGAAATAAATAAAAATTCAATTTAATTCAAACCTATAATGCTATGTAAGTTACTCTATATCGACCGCATGGTAACAATTCTTCTATATCAACATACCAATATAATAAAAATCGATATATTGAATCCAATATAAAGTTCTATCTTGATATGATTGGTACTTGACTTTCAACTATTTTACATGAAAGATATTTAATTTCCAACACTGTTAAAAATACTTATTCATAAACGAGAGAAAAATCACATTTGTGAAACTTGGGATCAATCTAGCACCTACTCAAACTGAAGCAGTTATTGTGTTCAAAAAATGGAATTTTTTTGCTCAAATATTTTCGTTTCTTAAAAAAATACGAAATCTGAGGTAAAATTACAGGAAATAAGGTGAAAATGTATACAAAATTGAGAAAATAAATTCAGAAGAAATTTATTGAAAATTGAGTTAAATTACTTGAAAGAAGTTAATAGCTAAACGAAAGGGGAGAAATATACGCTATAATGGATAAAAACATACTCGAAACTTTGAAAAACTAATTACTCTAAGTAGAGTTGAGAAAAGAATTTAGAATTTAGTTGAGAGCTAAAACAAAAGTAGAAAATATTTATTCAAAATTGAAAATTTTCAGAACGTAATTACTCAAAATTATGTTGAGGAAAAAAATGAGGACTATGTATGATCCAGTAATATTAGTATTTTTTTTCTGAACTAATTCCTATAAAACTGAGTTTTGCAGAAATGTAGTACCGGTAGCCCCAGCAAAAATACTAAAGTCCAAGCTGATCCGAGTTCTGCTAACGCCACCATGTTGGAAAAATAGCGGTGCCCTGAGCGGGAAGCATTTTTGTTTTATTTTACACTTTCTCCAAACATTGTTCGATTTAAATCAGACAAAGTTATGGCGTGTTTTGAGAATGAAATTGTGCCTTGAATAAGGTCTAGAACGTTAAGAGCCGATAAATAAAAGATAGAATATTAAATTTCTAAAATTAAAAATAGTGAAAAATTGATGCACTTAGCCATGGACAATGATTACATCTGTACATTTTTTTTGTTGATGTTGAAGATTTTTCCTGCACTAGTCTTCACACCACCCAGAAGGTATATTTGGTGGCGTCTTTTTCATTTTGGTTTCCCCGCTAGACCTAATCCACATTCCTCATCAGGAAAAGATCTGTTCAGGTCAAGGTAATCATTTTAAAGGATTCATATATGGAGCCCCTTGGCAGATCCTCGTCTGATCCAGCAGGTTTCACTAATGGATTCATCGTCTGATACACTCTCCTTATTTGTTATTCTTTTCGTAAGTACATGTTAGAGGTTAAAACTTGAAATGATTGTTCACTATCAGTACCTTCTCCGACTGTCACGTGTTGGAGAAATATTCGTGGGATCTTAAATATTTTGGAATTCTAGACAACACGGCAACTTAACATTATCGACAGCTTCATGGACATCATCATGATCAGCTTTATCCAAATAACAAGGTTTATCATATTCTTTGAAGATATTATCTGTTTCATCTCTAAAGCTGCGAGGAGGAGCACTTTATAAAGTATCTCTATTTTGAACAATATATGAATAGCCTTGCGTTTGATCACGCATTTCATCAGATGAATGTTCATCATTCAGGTATTCAGCTTCGTGAAAACTGAGGGATACATCAAACATCTCTGAGTTATAGCAGCCAATACCTTGACAAATGCCGCATATCACCGTGTATTTCAATCCACCCTTTAGACAGATGCATTGTGTATGGATCCGTCTGGAACAATTGTATGAAATAAGTTTTAGAAGTTTAGTTGGTAAAACTTTGGTAAACTTAATTTTGTATGGTCTAGTACAGTAACTTTTGACTTCGGCCAATTACGATTATATTGTGAAGGCACTGCTACTTAAAATTCATAAACATCTATGCCCTTGTTGGGATTCGAACTCGCGACCTTCTGGTCTCTAGCCTAACACCTCAGACCACACGGCTACCTAGTCGGCAAGATTAGTTGGAGTACGTAAATCAAGAGTTGTGATTCGTTGAAGACCATTTTGTTTTTGCTTACATCCCCAAATAAAAAGTTCAACAGATTTCCTGTTCAGAGTTAAACCTGGGGCCACGGTGGCTCAATGATTAGAGCTCTCACTTCTGGTGCTTGAGTAGTTGGTTCAAGCCCTGCTCGTGCTATGTGAACTTTGTGGTGGAAGCCGTTTCCTCCCCTTTAATTTATTCCACCAATCATCCCATCATCCGGCCTGAGCTAAAGTTGCCTTAGAATTTAAATTCAAATTCAAAAATTCGTAAATTCGTAGTTGAACCTGATGTTGAAAATGTTGAAAAGCTGCCGAAGAAGGGGATGGGAGTGACGTCAACTCTATTTCTGACTTAGAACGTTTAACGCTTTTGCCGATAGCTTTGTATCTAAATTTATTTAAGGACTTCTTCTTTAGTGCCATACAGTGCAGAAAAATCTTCTCTCTTGTCTTCGCTACTTCTTCAGCAAATGCATCCTCTTTGTTAAAGCACTTTACAATTTCCTTAAGAGATTAATGAGTCTTGAAAGCTTTGAGAAATTTTGTTTTACCAATGCTGAAAACAGCTGATACAGTGAGGCAGCTGCTGGCCGCATGAAGGAAAAGAATAACATTCTTAATGTCCTTGTGTTTTGATTGTAGATGCGATGAAGAATATGTGCTGGTAGCTGAGTTTCTTTGACCAAGTTTTAAGAAGAATATTTATTTATCTTCAGGAGCGAGAGTAATTATCAAGACAATGAGATCTTGAGACAACATCTTCACCCACCACAATCACCTTGGAACACTTCTGAGAATCGTCTATTGCTGTATTAACTATGAGAGTGTCTGCATCATCCACAGCATGTTTAACTGCCATGCTTGCTTCGAAAGGTGTTACATTTGTTGTTCCTGTTGAACAAAAATCTGATGAAAAAAACAGTGACATTTCTCATCATCAATCACAAGGTCTAGAGAGAGGAATTTTGCTGATCTACGTAGACTTTCTGCGTTTTTCGTGATTTCTTTCGTATTCAAATATCAATCGAAAAAACAATTCAGTGATGACGGTAGTAATTCTTAACCAGGCTTTTCTTCAGAATTTTTCGTTTGGATGGTATTGAAAAATACCTGGGGGGAAGGGGGGGAGGGTAAAAAAATCATATTTTAACTTCTGTTTATGTATAGGTAGGAACTTTTTCACGTACATTAGAAATTCAGTACAAACTATTTCTAGTAGGTAGGAATCAAACAATATTACGTGCTTACGGTGTATCAAGATAAACTAGAATTAAGAATATTTATTTATGATTCGATAGAAAATGCCGGAGTATCATAAACTCTTATTATTCATAACAGTAATACGCAATTGCGTGGATCATTAAACATTATGGACAATTGTATACAACAGACGCATTAGTTCACTTTTAGAGGAAACTAGTAGTAAGACCTACTACACGAATTATTTTCAAGAAATATACGTGAATAAAATTAACATGTAAGATATCTTCCTATTATATTCTAGCATTCCCGTAGTTCCGCCTGCTAGAATATATTGCGAAGACACCTGTTTGTTCATGATAACTCAATCCCAACTAATGAAATAAGGAACAACTACCAGGAATGTTAACCAAGATAATAAGTTCAACTTCTTTGAACCCAATCAGAAATTCCACGTTAAACTCCCAAGTTTAGCTCAAATAGGAACATTCTCAACTGAATTCAATGAATAACCCTATGTTTATCAAAATTACCATAACTTACGTACAGGTAAAAGATTTACATCTTAGTCTCGGCTAAGCAAACCATATCAATTCTCTTATACACTATTGCCTAAGTATAAGCAATAAAACTGATGTTTATAAAATGGTCATTTACTTTACGTAACAAACTTACTTAGCTAAAGTAGGGAATGTCAAATTTCAGGTAGTTCATTTGATACACATTAACAAGTATTATTGGGCACGCTTTCCAAATTTTCATAATTGCATGTCCTATCTCCGGTATCTTAAAACATATAAACACATACACACGCAGCGTAGCTACTGAATCCTCTCAATAAATGTATCAGTAGGCGAAATCTACCCCAACAAAACAAGCATTCAGTCGCACGGTGATCGCGAGGACGTTGTGAAAAAATTATGCAATTAGAATGTTAAGAAATGACATTAATTTCGGGTTTATCATGTATTTAGATTTTGTAAAATAAATTAGAAGGTATTAGAAATGGAATGTTCCTCGTACATGCATGAGGAATAAAGCAACATTTTTAATAATCTAATGCATATCATTGAATAACAGATTAGATTAGATTCTGTGAGCAAATAATTTGATTTAAAAAAAGATGTGTAACATTGGTTAATATGCTACATTTTGTTTCTGCCATGTCGAGAAATTTTGTGAATATCAAAGTTCAGCAACAAGTACAGAGAATAATTTTGATCAAAGGTTGAGGAAAAAGTATGATTTATAATTTCTGTGAAGTTGGACGCTTAATGAAACACCTGTAACAAAAAATTAGATTTTGTTTCAAAATATGAAAACTTCATTCTATTTCAATGTTGGTAACTTTTTCTTCTAATTTTTATTTCAATTGCACTTTAATTTATATGAAAGGCTAACTTTCAAAACTCACCAAAAAGAGAAAGAGAGGTGTTTCAGTTCTAATAATTTCTATTCATTTGTGCTGCCACATAATCAACTTTATCAGTAAAAGCAGAAATAAAAAAGAACTCTATGTTTTCCAATGTAAGGTTTTTTTTTTTTTAGAAAAAAAGAAAAGTTAATTTATCCACCATGTGCGGCTACCTTATTTATAATATAACTTTGTTTACAAAAATTAAAAAAATACGGAAAGGCAATCATGTACAATGGCAAATGAGTTTTCTGTGGACCTATGTGGTCATGTTGTTTTACATTATTGTGAGAGAGTGTGCGTGTGAGAGAGAGAGAGATAATTCAATTCTGGAGTAAATAATGCATCTGTGAGATGGAAGAAACATGAAAGACAAATCACTGAAAACAATGCATAAAAGAATTTTCTATATCCTTCTCTATTAGTTTCAGTTTTATGTACATATTATGAGTCGCCGTGGCTCAGACGGTAGCTCGTCTGACTACGAATCGGGTTGCCAGCGTTTAAATCCCGCCTGGACACTCAAGACTTTTCTCGCAGTGTTCCCAAGCCTGGCGCTCTGAGGTGCACTCAGCCTGCTATCAAATTGAGTACCCAAGTGTTCTTGGTACTCCTGGGCACTTTGGGAAGGTAAAGCCGGTCGAGCGTGGGACTGAACACCTCACCTCACTTAGTACCGTAGGTCAAGAAAAAGGGGAGCGTTACCTCCACATTCTCCATGCGCCGTTCACGGCGTGTGCGAATCGCACAGGGAATAGCTTTACCTCACCTTTGTTAAGTACATATTACTGGTCATTCATAATCTCTAGTAGTAACGCAAGGTAAATGAATCTTGTTCATGGTTCATGGTCGTTTCTTGTATGTTGCATACTTCAGATAATATTGAGAATGATAAATGATGGAAACAATTGTCTGATTATGTCTGTATCCATCAACTATCACAACGTGATGTTAGAATATAATTCATAAACATAAAAATAAATAGAATATAAATGAACTTTGGTCATAAATAAAGCCTTCATGATGCTGTTTGCATTAATATCAAGTAAATATTAGTTACCTCGGAAGGTCATTGAAGAAACACTTACTCTTTTACGTGTTTATAGATATAGAATCACGTTAACGCACTAATTTGTCCCACAGGTTAAGAAATATGTTGCAAGAAGGACCATACTTAAGACTACAAGATCCATTTAGTTATTATTCACAATATATTACATCCACTACGTCACCACTGAGTTTGTCCTCAGAAAGTTTGAAATGAATTTTGTATTTGAATATTGTGTTTAATTAAATTCTTTCTTTTCCTTCTTTAAAATAAGCTGGCCAGCACTATTCTTTTCTTTCCTCTCTATCTTTTAGTACTTAAGAGTATGACGTGTGGATATTTAAATTAATTTTATTTATTAATATTAATGTTGAATTGTATATTTGTTTGAATACTCTGTGTATTTTCTTGTAGAAGCGAAATGCTACGTAAAGAGCATTGCTGTCGGAAGATTGTCGGGGTACCTGAGTGTGATGACCCCAAACAACAGCTGAACTTAACCGTATACCTTTGTTCTTTTGCTATTTTTGGATGGATCCTTTCTTTGCAGGGCAGCCGAACGGCGCTGTGGAGAAGTACCCGGATGCAAGTTGCTGCGGAATCTTGGACAGATGGGCTGATAGGTTGTTCTTTTTTTCCTGCTATAACCGTTCCATTTTCACTGTTATAATCACGGTTACTTTCTTTAAATTTCCTTTATAATGCTCGAAAGCCGCCTTTGTTAACACAATGCGAACAGTGCGATACTTTACTCAACATGGTTAAGATAAAGTAAGATAGGCCGTTTCGAAATGCAGTTAACTAACTGCTTAGGGAAAGTAACTTTAACTTAGTCTCCGGAATCAAATTTTCGGACTTTTTGGTCATAGTCAGCATGAAGAAATATTTGATCTCCGTGTTACGCCCTCGTAGTAGGTAACAGAGAAGAGGCCAAACCAAGAAGAGACGACAGGCAGAGAACTGTTCCGTAAGTATTATTTCTTTCTGAGCTCTATTGCAATTTTTTGAATATACTTGATTTCGGCCGAGCGAATTTCTTATGCAACCAATTGAAGTTAGTTAAATCACATTATCGCTTGTTGTAGACCTACATTCTGCGTTATTCTATCTCACTCTATCTCCGTTGTTCTCTGCGTTATTCTATGTCATTCTACCCCCCCCCCCCCACTCTTAAGTCATTTGCTGATACTTCGAAGTTGGTCACTAAACCCAAGTCCCATGTGTTCATGAGAAACGGTGAGATATAGTTGGTATCACACATTACATGTGAGGAAAATCCCCATGTGTGGATTTTTACCTGTATAGCCTGGAGGTCACCGGTAGCCATCTGACTAAGGGAATAAATCCTCGTATTGGTTCAATTCAGTTTGAACTAACCGTCTCTCCTGGAACACAAAAGAGAGGATTCCTTAAAGTTATCGTTCTAATCAGATATGAGGAAAATTAGATTGAACATGGATCCTCATTCATACGCGTCCGAAGCGTAGCCACTGACTGCTGTACGCTAAAGGACGATAATTTCCCAAAATTTCTCAATAGCCTTATTACCCCATCGCGTCTGTCCACCACACTGTCATCGCATCATGATCAACACATCAAATCTGTAAATAATTTTCTATAAAAATGTATGTATTAATCTTTTCTGATCGATTTGTCTCTATAAGTATTGCATTCCTGTATTCTAATTCTGATCTTACTCCTGATTAACGCAAAGTAGCATATGGACCATTTAAGAGCTTAATGGATAAGTGTTGCAAGCTAAGTAAAAGAAATCTTGGCTGAATGTATAGCAAAACAAAATTCAAAGTTCCTGATAGACCCAAACATATTTACTGTACGCCCAAACAGGAACGTATAGAAAAGGGAAGTAAAAAAGCATACCCAACAAGTAAGATGCATATAGAGTGTTCCATTAATCCATACAAAATATTTAAGAGTGAGTACCTTAGATCGAACTAAGAAAAAGTTGATAAAAACGGGTGTCGAATATTCAGTACTTTCGGAGCTATAGGCTGCCGAATGCGTGGGAAAATGAACTTCAGAGCTGATTATTTCGAATACGAAAAATCGGAGAGTAGACGGTTCAGAAAATATTAGAGAAATCCACACTCGGGCGATCTAAAAATCCATACTTGAAAATCCTACAAGCAGTAAGGGATTCCCTAAAGAGAAATGATTCCCAAAAATTCTTCCAAGAAAAAAATAGGGTCAAAAACTGCATAAATGAGACGATTTCTAGACAGGTAACAATAATTCGTTTGCCGCATGTCCATATTTTAAGTAGATTCCGTGTACTTAGCGAGTGCAAAAAAACCTGCGGGATTACGTAACTGTCAGGAGTATGAGTAACAATAATACAATAAACAATTAGATTATTTGTCCCAACAGAGACAGTGTGTCATTTTTCAGTGGAATGGCGGTGATTGTGTGAATAACAGATGCAGCGTAAGGTAAAGCGTGACCCCGTTGGTGTGGCGGGCAGTTCGCGGGTCACGATGCTTCGATGAAGAATCTCGGATGGAACATGGAACTTTGTCAGCATTTAGAACTGTACAGCTGTGAACCTAAAAGCGCTCGTATCATTATTGAGTAAAAACAATAGAAATGAAAAATTGAGGACTAAATTCACAAAACGTAATGTATCAACTGAAATGGCTTGAAATTGAAATGAACAAGGAACGTTCATGTGTATTTGAAATCTAGTTGATAGAACGTACATAATATGCTTAAAGGTTGATAAACTTGGTAAACTTGATTTTATATGGGCTAGTCTAGTAACCACTGGAGAAAGCTTCCCGAGGGACATCATCGTACATACGTAATGATGTGGATTCTTGAGGTGCAAGTTAAATAGAAACTAGTTGGAAAGTTTCACTACATTGGTAAGGATACTGTTACTGCTAGTAGTTAATAATAATAATAATCACTAGTGTGCCCTTTCTGCTCCGCAGAATTTTAAAATAAAGGAATTAGATAGATATAAAGAGAGGTAATGAAGTATTAGAAAAGAAGAATGTTGTAAATGAAAAGGACAAACACAGAAGAGAAAATAATATCATAAATCAGTAATTGTTATAGAACAAGAAATATAAAATACTCTTTAAATTTACTAGACTTTTTGTAAACAACATTAGGGGTTGCGTCTATCTATTCGTTTTAGTTCAATTTTTACATTTTCAAAAGATCTGGCACACGATAGTGCTACATGCAACAGGCAATGACTGAAAAGATTTTCAAGCAATATATGCTTACGATATCGAGGGCTAGCCCTGGAGTCATATTTATTGTCATACAGAATGCTAATTGAATTGTAAACATTAACATTAACATTTAGTCAACATTAACCTCAGTTGTAATTTGTAGATCTCAGAAGCTATGGCATATTTTGTGAAAAATTAATCTTATTCCATTCTGTAAGCCTTGTTCTTCGTTCAAGTTCCTCGACAACATCGCTATAGATCCTTCTTTCAGTTCTAGAATATATGGTGATAAGCCTCTCATTTCTAAGCTGTCCAAAAGTTCAGTGGGGTATTGTAAAATTTCAGTTTCATCTTCAGTAACTAAAGAATTTACCCTGAAGTAGGATTTTGAGCTTCCAGGAGGCCGATCAAAACTTTTGAATTTACCGTGTTAAATTACTCACCCAGAGAAACTGGAAATAGCTCAGATGATGTAATATCCTTTCCGTAAGTGTCAGCGATGATATTAGTTTCTGAGAAGATACAGGTTGGCAAACCAATAGAATATGACTTCCTAGAACACAATGACGGATATCAATATTTGATATGAAAAAATTATCAAATGAATGTTCTCCTTGGTTATCTCCGATATTTTTACCTACTAACGTCTGAGCGACTGGAGAAAATATTTGAAACTATTTTAAATATAGATAAGCAAAGAAAGCTTGACGTACCTTAAAAACGGTCCTTTTTTTGCGAAACTCAGGATCGAACCGAGTAGCTTTGGCATCGAAGTCCAGAGTGTTACCGAATACAACACTTTTTTAAAACTATTTATTAGCCTAGAAATCAAGTGTATCAATACAATTAACTTACAAAAATATAACAAAACTTTTCTCTCTTTTAGAACAACAATTAGCTATAACGATTGTCATGACGGATCGGTGCACAGACCGAATGAATAACTGTTCATTTATAAATAAATGGGTCCGTAGTAGTTGCCATATAATTGCTCTTTCCTTTTAATGTGCATTGCTGAGAATTGTTCCCTTAAATATTGAACATAATATGTTACAACCTGTATATAATTTTGATGGAGGATAATGAAAGTAGTTTGTAACGTTAGCCAAAACATGATTCTTCTTTTGGCTCTAGGGAAGACTCGGAATGCGCGGAAATAGATTATGTGTTCTATTGTATAGATATGGAAATAACCTCTGGTAATTCTGTTCATAATAACTTTGTATTGGAGCCAAATATTTACTGCCGTGGGACATTCACTTGTTTTATCAACTAAGCTACCCGTCTTGTCACACAGGGCACATCGATCACTAGGAATAATGTGTTTTTCATGCAATCTCACTGGATCCGGCCAAATTTTGTGGATGATTTGAAAACCCAGACGGTGCAACTGCGGCAAATGACGCACTTCCGCTAGGTTCTGCCAGATACCCAACCAGTCTTCCTTGGGGTGTCGATTCCGTTCCAAAGGTGCCTCGAATATTTGTTGGTTTTTGAAATGGGTGTAAAAATTCTTCACCGAACATTCTTCCATGGGAATGGGAGTGTGCGTCAGATAACTAATGTCACACAAACTGTCCGTGAGATATGGCAACATGTTTTTCCACACCTGGATATTGAGCGGTAGAGATCTATCTCTGTATTGCCATACTGATTCGATCACCTGACTGGCGAAAGAAAATTGATGTTGGCTCAAAATCTGAATGATTCTATGCACTCTCAATGCCTGCCCGTGAATACTGATGCTTCGTAAATTTAGTCCCCCTTCCTGCAAAGCTAAATAGCACGATGCTCGTTTTACTCGGAACACATGTGAGTGCCATATAAAGTGTCCGATCCATTGCGTGATCAAAGCTTGGGCTTTGTTAGTTAGTGGTAGCATTTGTAAGACGTGATATAGTGACGTCACGTCACGTGACGTGACTTATGATATATATGTTAACAAATTGTGTGCGTGCCAACAAGGTTTGAAAACAAGCCATGTAATTTTTTAATTCACTGATCAGTCGTTGAGCTAATCTCTGAGAATTAATTTCAAATGTTTGTTTTATTGTGGGTGCCCAACTTAGTACTAAATAATTTATGTGCGTAACTACAGTTCCCAATTTACTGCAGAGTTGAGCAGCTGTCGGATCCATTACTAAAATTTTGGTTTTCTGGGCATTGATTGCTATATTGGAAGCCCTTTGAAAAATATGGAGAGCCGCTAACACCTTTTGCATTTCTCCCGCCGCCCGTGTCATCCATATGGCATCGTCCATGTATACCAAGGCTTGCAATCTAGTTTGGCGATATGTCACACCAGCTAATTGGTATTTGATTAAAATGACTAAAGGCGTTAAGGCCAATGAAAACATGAAAGGAGAGAGACTGGCACCCTGGTTCAATCCCCGTTCCATGCGGAATTCCGTTAGTGTTCGCCCGTTGACTTGAATTTTGAGCATTCGAATTTTAAATAAATTCCTCAGGAGCTTAATAAAAACCTTAGGAATGTTCATCTGTTTCAACACCGACATCAAATATTGAATGTTAATCGCCGAAAAAGCATTTTGAAAATCGGTCGATAGAATCGCAAATTCGGGCACGCCTTGAAATCTATAAGCCTGTATTAATTCGAGCAGGTCCGCCATCATTGTCTGGATGGGACGGGTTTGTGCCACGCCCCCTTGGCTCTCATATCTAACAGTTCCGGCATGTTAGTTTGCACTTTACGCATCAACGCTTTGTCCAAGATTTTATAATATGTGTTTAGTAAAAAAATAATCCTGTACTTTTGAACTGAGTTCGGTTTTCTTGGAATTAATATGACTATAGCAGTCGAAAGAGGCAGGTCCACTGGCCGCCCCTGCAAAAATCCGTAAATAAGCTCGTTTAGGTTGGAGTTACTAGTTCTTGAAATTTAAGGTACCATCTCGGACCTAGACCATCCTCCCCCGGGGAAGCCCCCTTGTTTAGAGTTTGTAATGTCTCTAAGATTTCTTGCTCAGAGAAAAGCGCCCCCAGCCGTTCTTTGGCTTCCGTTGATAACTGTGCCCATTGAGGTATAGATAGCATAAATTCTGCGGGCTACATATGTCTAACTTGAAACATCTCCTTGTAATCTTGTCGGATGGCCAGGTAAATGTCCGGCCCTTCGACTTCTCTACCTTTATTATTAATATATTTATTAATTATTTTCAGCTTAGCCCGTTTTCTCTCGTTAATCAAATGCGGATAGGCCGGTGCCTCGCACACCCCTAATTGCTGCAGTTTGGATATTGTGAACAAACCTTGTTGGCGTTTGTTTTGTGCTTGCCTTAATAAGCTTTGCACTTGTTTCAGTTGAGTAACCTTTGGCGATCTTGTTGAACTAAACATTGAGTTGTGCCAATCGTTCGTAATAGTGTTGAATTTGAATTTTTTGGTCTTTTTGCAACTGTTGGCTGAAAGCTTTGGTTTCAAAACGAATTGTCTCTTTAATATTAATCCACCATCGAGAAAGATTGGTATGATATTGTTGCAAAGTCAGTTAATACCGCCATATGTTGTTGACCAAAAGTATGTATTCCGGGTTTTCCAGAATTGATTCGTTACACTTCCAATGAAATTTGCTTACTAAGTGGGTAGTAATCGCTCCCTTGATTGATGCCCTAATCATTAAGTGATCCAAAAGATTAGCCTTTCGGTACTGATCTGATTGAAATTCTGCCGAAAATGCTGCGACGCATAAATAATGTCGATTCTAGAGCTACCGTTCGGATAAAAATAGCTGTGGCCTGCTAACCCTGGATGTAAGGTTTCCCATATATCAATGAGATTAAAGTCCTCAAAAATGGTTTATAAGGCTCTGCTCATATTGCGGCCAGATGTACTGTCACCCAATTTCCTCGTAGCGTTCATATCCGCTAATACCAAAGTAGGATAGTTGTGATATTTATGCAATTCTGCCGCTAACACATTATAAAAAATGTCTCTTTCAACGGCGTGTTGCGACCCACTTTTAGCATACACTGCGATGATTCCTATTTGCTGCACCTTTAGGCAGATAAGTCTTTCACTTTCGTGTAGAAATAGGTCCCGTTAAACTAAATCGCCTCTTACCAACACGGTCAAACCTCCTGTGTGTCAAAATTATAGTTGTCAATAGTTTGATAATTGTCTATTTTAAACGTATTCACTTTAGTTTCTTGTAAGGCCAGGATTAGTATTGAGTACAATTTCAGCATTCGCTGCACTTCCTGAATGGTTACCTTACTAGTAGCTTGGTTAACGTTAAACGTGCCAACAGATAATGTTTGTTGGCCAACTAGCATGTTAAACCAATAGCCTACTAATACCAGAGTAACTGTAATCTTCTCATGATGCATTGTTCTTTCTAGTTTGTAAATATAATAAGTATGAAAGTACGTACCTTTCCTGTAGAAAAGAACCTCCTCGAAACGCCTGTACTTACGTACTTCCGTCACTATGGCAATCCATGTTGGCCGCTGGGGATTTTCTTCTTCCCTTTGTTGCTTTTTTGCTATCTACTCCTTGGTCACTAGCACTTACACTCACTCCGAAACCTTTAGCTTTTTGCTTTTTTAAATGGCGTAATTTAGCGGGAGACAAAAGAATTGTCTCCCAGTTAAATTTTTCCGAGAACGTTTACCCCCCCCCCTTTTTTTATTCACTTCTAATGGTTCCTCTGAAGACGATAGCGACTCGCTAATTTCTTCCTGCACGCTTAACTTCTCACTGGGGAACACAACCACTAGACCCCGGTGCAACTCCTGGTGAATCTCACTACTTCCTGGGCTTTCGCGTGACACCTCTTTGACTACCCTGGATCCTGCTTCTTCTTGTGTAAGACACTTAGACCTAGATATTTCAGCTGGTGTTTCCGCCGTTTGAATTAACACACTAGCAATGTTTCTGGCTGTTAGTAACGGGTCAGTCAGCTGGACTTGCTTATCTGAGACTGACTACACTCTGGCCGCCTCTCACTCCCCTCTCCTTCCTGCTCCTTGTCTTCCTGTATGTCGTGACCTTGTTCACCTTCCACTGAAACTGTTACTTCAGGGTTGCCAATATCCTGCTTTTTTCTTCCGTTATTTGCTGACGACCTTTAGTTAAAGTTGGAAATGTCTCGTAGTTAAAAACGTATGATCTCTCTCTATGTTGTTGTTCTTTGGGTTGGTTTGGCTCCTCGTTCCGCCGTTGGGTGTCCCCTGCGGCTTCCTGGTGCGGTCCTTCGGTACGTTGAACACGTGTTCGTATTTTGAAGATATAAATTGTCATGTACTGCGGGATAGCCTCTGTGAGTTCAAAAAATGTATTAATCGTAAAATTGCCTGAATAGACGTTCGGGAGTACAGCTGGAGCCGGAAAGAATATCTTGGACACTCGGGAAACACTTCCAAAATTGCTAAATACTCGACGTATAAAGTCGTCTTGCACTTCTAATGGAATGTTCCAAATTGCGACCACTGTAGTTTCGCTTAACTCCAAAGACACGGGTAATATGGTTCGCTGGTTTTCATAAATGTACGTAATTTGACCGCCACTTAATTCTAAAGCTCGGTCAGCTATCTGTTTTGTTGCGCACTTAATGTAACACGATTTATAGTAGGAATCTGCCTCGGCAGAAAGTATGTATTCCGGGTTTACGTATAAGTCTCTGAGAATAGCTTCATGTAAATGTTCCAAACTTAATCGGGTTTCCAAATGTCCCAATTCCACTCGCAAAGTATTGATTCGTTTTACTGCTTCAGTAGCCCTCACTGCCATATCTTAGGTATTTCTTGTTAGAAAAACTGTTAACTAATCACTCGCTTTTGACAACAGTACTTGTGCCCACACTCCACTCTGTAGAGCACTCAAATCAGACAACCTCGCCAGAGCGAGGCAAGCACTGATCTGGCGTACCACGGAACCAGTTGAAACGTAGCGGGGTCCGAGCGCTCTTTATACGGTAGTTCAAGAAAGGACTAACAGCGTGCACTCGACTATTGTGTGCGCGGCTCCGCAAGAACATCTAGAAGGAGAGGGATGTGAATGGTTAATAACATTCCTAGGTTTTTAAATTTTATTTATGACCTTAAAGCATCTAAGGCTCAGGCCGGTTTGAGGAAGGGACAAGAAGCGGGAAGGTGTCGACCAGGGCTTAATTTGAAAGTATCATTCTGGAATTAGCCTGGTGTGAGAAACCTCAGTCAGAATAGTCGGCCGCTGAAATTCTACCCAAGGCATCCCGAATGCTAAGCCAAGGCCTCGGGCTCGAGAGCCACGGACGCTTGATAACATATCTGTGTATAAATACGAAAATTTAAAAATAAACATTCATGAAAATCAGTTCAGTAGAAACGGCTGGGCGACTGAACTAAGATTCTGCAAGAAAGATTCTCATAAGAAATACATAAGGAGGAAAATGAAATTCTGCTTTATTCAAAGTTGATGAAGAGGAGAAGAATGCGAATGCTTCACAACATATCTAGGCGTAATTAGGAACATTTTAGAAAAGAAAAATCATTCAAATCGGTCCAGTAAAAGCGGCTGGGAGACTTGACAAAGGTTTTACGAAACTATTTTAAATATATTTAATGTGTTTTCACACATTTTCCGGAATTTTTTTAATTTTTCAAAAAAAAATGTTTTTTTAAATGTCCCTGAAAACCTGACAATTTTGGATTTTTTTAAAAAATGAAAATTTTGTGTTTTTGAATATGTACTCGAAAATCCGTCATTTTTGGATTTTTTTAAAATTATCCCGAAAATTCATAGCAAGTGGGCCTGCGGCCCCTTTGGGTATCTTAATAAGTCTTTATAAAACTTTTTTTAATTTTCAACACTCCATGAAACACCTTCCATCATTTAAGCACAGAACCATTCCAGGATTTTCCTCAATCATGGCAGGCAAGTGTTGGGATGGCACCGTCATTATAGAACCTTCCCGACACCTTTCAACATCCTTTCCCCTCCCCTGTCCCGTCCTGAGCCTTAGATGCCTAAAGGCCATAAATAAAATGCAAATTCAAAAATTGAAGATAGCAGTGTAAGACTTCATTTTACTTTTTACGGTTACATCTATAATGTTTCACTTTTCTCCCTAGTGTTTTGATGGCCCATTCCAATTTTTTACATATGAAAATAGATGTAATGAGCTTTCAAAGAAAAAATCATTGCAATCCTGAAGCTAAAGTATCCGCCCGTTGGTGTGGGATGAATAAAATATGTTGAAAACATTCATTGGGACAGTTACCAATACTTGCTTACACGTGGCGTGCTGCGACCTTAACTTGGTAAGTTTTGGGAGATGCACCACCTTTATCGTAACCATAATCTCTGGGTGGCTGCGCCCCCATGGTGCAAATATATTGTATCTGTTACAACCACCACAACTACCACTATACTACTACTACCACTACTACGTCTATTCCTACAACAATACCAACTACTACTACTACTACTACCACCACCACTACGTCTATTCCTATATTCCTACAACAACACCAACTACTACTACTACTACTACCACCACCACCATTACTACTACTGCTAATACTCCTGCCAAATACTACTATAATGATTTAAAACATTGAATACATATTTTTATTTACAACAATCCACATTGAAATTTTAAAATGTATTGCCCGCCCACTGGTGCGGGGTGAATAAAATATGTTGGCCACAGTCATCGGGGAGTCACCAATACTCGATTCCACGTCCTGAGTTGAGCACCTAACTTTGGGAGTTTTGGGAGCTGCGTCCCCTTTATCATAAACACTTTCTCGGGGGGACTGCTCTTCCATGACAAAGATCTACCCTCATATCCTTCGGAGGCCTTTCGACCCCATAGAGGAGTTTTATATATCTGTTGTATTCGTGATGGTACACCTTCTTACCAAATTTCGTTTCTCTACTTTCAGTGGTTTGGAAAATTCCTATTTCGGCGGCCATTTTGGATTAAGATGGTGACTTTTTTAACGTTTTCTTATATTATCGTGACCTACTCGTGATGGTACGTACCAAATTTCGTTTCTCTAGTTTCAGTGGTTTGAAAAAATGCCTTTTTGGGCAGCCATTTTGGATTAATACTTCTTCTTCAGTTGAAACTTGATGGAGAGGAATGCGGTTTATTGATGAATCATCTACATGTTAAGCCGAATATTTAAAAAAAAAATAGTGATCAAAATCGGTCCAGTAGAACGGCCGGACGGACTGGACAAAGGAAGAACACTCAAATACTTCTCCTTCAGTTGAGACTTGACAGAGAGGAATGCGGTTTATTGATGATTCATTTACGTGTTAAGCCAGGTATTTTAAATAAAGAGTGATCAAAATCGGTCCAGTAGAAAGGCTGAACGGACTGGACAAAGCTTTAGCATTTTTTTAAATATATAGATAATAATAATAATAATAGTAATGGTCTAATTGGCTTTAAGAGGGGCACAATCTTCTGATGTTAGTCTTTTGTCTCCTCTCCACACTTTTACAAGGATAGTGTTCCACAAATAAAACTCTCTGATTTCTTTATTTGCAGCTTAAGAGTAATAGTTTAAAGTTTTTTTTTTCTAGTGTTTGTTTCACGTTAATGTTTATGTGCATGTTTAAAAGTGTGGAGCGGAGACACAAGAATAAGATCACTAGAATGTGCCCCTCTTAAAGCCAATTAGACCAATTATCATTATTATTATTAACTACCAGCAGTAGTTGTATCGTTCTGTGTTGGAGTTACTGGTCTTCCACCAGGCGCCTCCCCAAGTGGCGGATAGGGGAATGCAAACCAGATATGGTGGGTACCGGAAATATTCCGGGGCGGACCAAAACCAGTACTGCTGCCTTGCAGTTAGTAGAGGGATCTACAAAGGCTAGGGGAAGATAACCCCGAACAAAAATATCATGGTGAGGGGAAGCAGCATCACCATTACCACTCTGAGGCTGAAGATGAATGACATCGGCAAGGCTCAGAGATGGACAGAGGGCGACATCTTGAATGTCTACCTTTACTGCGAGGTCGTAGAGCTGACAACTCTACACCGCTAAAACATGTCAAGAAATAGTAACAGATGGTTCATGGATTCTCCTGGGGTAAAATATTCCGGAGGTAAACTAGTCCCTCATTCGGATCTCCGGGCTGGGACTGCTTCAGGGGGCTCTATGAACAGGATTAAGAAAGACCTTAGAATAGGAAAGTGGAACGTACGAACATTATACCAAACGGGCGCTCTTCAGGTGGCGGTACGCGAGACCGAAAAGTACGAGCTAGACATATTAGCGATACAAGAAGTTCGGTGGGAGGGTCAAGATAGCATCCCACAGGGCAAGTACACTTTCTACTACGGGGGAACACAGTCTCACGATTTCGGAACAGGGTTCCTCATTAAGAATAGTATTCTTCAGGCGGTTCAGAATATAGAGTTCGTAAACGAAAGACTATCGTACGTTACGATACGTACTCGATGGGGTAACACGATTTTATTAAACGTCTATGCTCCGACCGAGGTGGCTACTGATAACGACAAAGATATATTCTACGATGAGCTAGAAAGGTTGTTCGACCGATTACCGAAGTATAATTCGAAAATTGTGTTGGGTGATTTCAATGCAAAGGTAGGGAGGGAAGAAAAATATAGACCTACTATAGGCAAATACATTCTTCACGAAAAGACCAACAACAATGGAGAAAGACTGATAACTTTCGCGATTTCGAAAAACTTACTGGTAAAGAGCACGTACTTTGAACACAAAGACATACACAAGTACACATGGGTATCTCCGGACGGCAAAACTCTCAACCAGATCGATCACGTATTAGTAGACAGACGAAGACACACCAACATAATGGACGTTAGGTCGTACAGAGGAGCTGAAGGTGACACCGACCATCAATTAGTGATCGCAAAAGTAAGGGAAAAGTTATGCATCGGAACAGAGAAATCAAGGGATCAAAACAACTGAAATTCGAAGTGAAACTATTAAATAATCCGAGCATAAGAGCAGATTACCAACTCGAACTCTCAAATAGGTTCGAAATCCTAGCCGACTCGAGTAATAATAATGATGATAATAATGAAATTGATGTAAGTAAGATGTGGGAGGCAATTCGTGAAACAATTAAGAGCGCAGCGAAGGAACGCGTAGGGGAAAAGAAACAACAGAAAAACAAACCTTGGTTTGATGAAGAATGCATTAAACTTCATGAGGAACGAAAACAAGCAAGGCTACGATGGCTAAGTAATAAAAGCGAAGCAAATACCAACCACTACAGTAACGCGAAACGAAACGCCACACTAGGGTTCAGAAGCAAAAAGCGAGAATATCTGACGCAGAAGATTCAGGAGATTGAGGAAAACGGGAAGACAAATAACATACGAGATCTATACAAAGGGGTAAACTCGTTAAGAAAGGGTTACCAGCCGAGGTTAGGAATGATTAGAAATGAACGTGGAGATCTTCAGGCGGATCCGACTAAAATTGTCGATGTGTGGAAAAGTTATTTCGACAAACTTCTTAATGTACACAGCGGGGAACAAACAGAGGAATTTGAAAT